>PVKC010016528.1:0-20737 GCA_004027635.1 Crocidura indochinensis
GAAGAGAATGGAAAAGAGAAGGGAAGGGAAGGGAGGGTAGGGGAGGCAAGGGGAAGGAGAGAAGAGGAGAGGGACGTGAGAGAAGATTACAGGGAGGACAGGGGAACGGAGGGGGAGGGAGGGAAAGAGAGTAAAGCCACCAGGATAATGACCCTTCTATGCACTTACGTTTCAATATTGATTTGTTGTGAAACCATATGTAAGTTATCTATGTGTATGAAACAAGAAAACTTGAGGAAGTAGTGGAGAAGAAATTGAAGTAGACAGTCAAAAGGTATCCCTAGGCAGTATATTCTAGAAGCCATAAAACCAAGAAATGTTTGGAGAGACTAGACATATTCTGAAATGAAGCCATCCTGCTGCCAGCTCAGGACAAAGGTCAGACCCTGCCTGGAGATAATTCACTGGCAGGAGCAAGGCTCTGATAAGACTGAGAAAATGCAGAGACCACCAGAATTCAGTCTTCCTTAGAGGCTCCCTAGCAACGAACAGCCCATAGTGCACATTGAGGCAGCTAGAGGAAAAGAAGACAAAAACAAAACAAACAACAAACAAACAATTCTATGTAATCAGCAACCTGATACAAAACAGCACGCTGCACTTTAGAGTTGCCAGGTCTTGCTTTGGAGTCATCATTGCCTTCTCTCACTTGACATAGCTCCACTCTGAGGTGTCTTTAGAGATGTTACCTCTTTCTTTTACTTTTCTTGTAAGCACATTTCTTTGTTCTCTCTGCAGAATCCAACTTCTCTAGTAGAACTAGTGTCTAGCCTTAAAAAATGGACCTGGGAGATAGCATGGAGGTAAGGTGTTTGCCTTTCATGCAAAAGGCCATCGATTCGAATCCCGGTGCCCCATATGGTCCCCTGTGCCTGCCAGGAGCAATTTCTGAGCATGGAGCCAGGAGTAACCCCTGAGCACTGCCGGGTGTGACCCAAAAACCACAAAAAAAATAAATGTCCTAGTTTAAGGGATTTTTCACTTTTTAAATTTTTATCAAATTAGCATTGATTTGCAGTTTTGCAACATTTTAGAGGTTTAGCTTCATGCACCTATATATGTGTAGATGTTGCTACAATTATTTGTTTACACAATAAAATTTTAACCTCTAGAGCCAGAGACTGAGGTTCAACCACTGGCACTTCATATGATCCCCAGAGTATAGCCAGGAGTGATTTCTGATCCTAGAGTCTCTCATGTGTGGGATGTAAAGAAACATAGTAAGGTCACAACAAAATAAATGGACAAAGTTTTCAGAATTGGAGATTTTTGACTGGAGAACTGAGCTTCCATGGAGGAATGAAAAGGGCCCTGTATACTCCATTTTGTCCCAAAGATCCCAATATCCCTTCTTTACCCTCCCCTCACTGAGTTGGTGGTGGTGCACTGGTGATGTTGGAATTATATGCACACACACAAAAAAAAATACATCATAAACAATATGAAAATCACAGAATCTCAATTTTAAGAAAAACGATTGGGGTCAGGTAGATAGTAAAGTAGATAGGGCAACTTGCCTTGAATACAGCTAGCCTGGGTTCAATCCCCAGCACCCCATATTGTCCCAAATGCCTTGGCAAGAATGATCCCTCAACTCAGAGCCAGGAATAAGGCCCGAACACCATCAGGTGTGCTTCCTCCCCCGAAAAGATAAATATGTTTTATTGCCATGAATATGGAAAAATTCCAGAAATGTACAGTGCAAAGTACTAGTCTTTCTTTGAAGAGATAAAGATGGCTAAAAATGTAATGCATTTTTCCTTTATTTTTGTTTTGTTTTGTTTTCTGTTGGTTTTGTTTTGGGGCCACACCCAGCTGCACTCAGAGGTTACTCCTGGCTCTGTGCTCAGACATGTGCAAGGCAAGCACCCTGCCACTGGGCTATCTTTTCAGTCCCTCCCTTGGTATTTTTTAATGCAATAGCTAGATAGGTATAAAAAAATCTTCCAAAATAAATATAGAATGATACTGTTTTCATTCCAGTCTTACAGTGGTTTTTTATTGATGCTCAATCAACATCTTCCTCATCATTGCATTACAGCTTTAGCTTCCTCCCAATCCTCCGTTCAGGACAGACCCGGCTGAGATGACTACTGTGCTCCCAGGCTCAGCAATCGACTTTGCTGCAGAAATGTGAATAACGGCCTCTGCTGGGGAGACAGGAAAAATCGGCTGTAGTGCTTGACTTTTTTCTTTAATTTTTGTATTCCTTGAGAGAGTCTCACTTAGCTAAAAATGGAATCATTTCCAAAGGTGCAAGGAAGCTTACCCTAAAATAGATTGCCTATATCATAATTGACCTTTGCATAAATGCATGCATTCCGTAGCAATTCACCTCAATCAAATTTCCTAGGCAGACATATTCACACAATTTAAACACCAGAATTAAAGTTTAAAATGTACATTTCAGTAACTCTCCCAAAGCCAAAAAGTTCAGTCTCCTTGTTCAATCCTTCAGGACATTATTGTTTTCCAATACAATGGGTGTTAATGGTGGACTTTACTGTCTTTGTGAATTACAAAAGGTATTGGGGCTGGAAGAAAAGAGCAATTCTCACTCCTTTGTTCTCTTTAGTGTTGCATGATTTTCATACAACAGGCAATTACTAAGCAAACTTAATCAACTGCAAAAACATATAACACTATCATCGCACAATTCCCAGACAGGCTTAACTGATACTTAAAATTCTTGATATTTTTCTTTTGTAATATTTTATTCTTTATCTTAGCAAAAAAAAGTCTCTAAACCAAAGAAAACTAAGATAATTATGACCAATTAAGTGAATTGAGTCCATTTCTATAATTGCTATAACACACATAATTTTTTATTATGTGACAAGAATAAATTAACTCATAAAGAAATGTCAGAGAGGAAAAAATTAATATGTCATATGCTGACATGTTCTGGATCCTCTGAATGCCTTTGGAATTATCATGTGACAATTAGGCTATTGTTCAAATTAAGTTCATTTAAGGCTGTAAATCCCAAAGTATATTCAGAAAGTTAATCATTATAGGGAAGGAGAGATAACTCACAGGGATGGAGTGCATGCCTACCATCTGAAAGGGTTCAAGTTCAATCCCTGATACCTCATAGGTGCTTGTGCAATGTTAGGTGTAATTTTGGGGGGCCCCAAGCACTTTTTTTATTCTTAATAGTCAAAAATGCATCATCCTTGGCATGAGGCCCTCCATTCTTGAGCTTTGGGACCACTTTGTACATCATTACTATAAACTATATATAAACTATAGTTGTATACATCATTACTATAAACCTGAAAAATGTTGTACCTGGCAATCAATTTCTCAGGAAGTAACACAAGCAAAATTTCTAACCAGCAAAATAGCTTGGAAGCCAGACTTCCTTTAGAGAGCCAGAAACTGAGGCTTGATAAGACTGGGAATGATGTTAACAAATCCCTCTTCTCGATTTTCTCTCTCTGTGTCTGTCTTTGCCTCTCTGTCTCTCTCTTTCTCTCTGTTTCTCCTATCTCACTTTCTCTATCTCTCTCTCTCAGAGAAGTGCAGACTCCTCAGAGAAGCATCAAGAACAAAAGATCATGATAAGTACATGAAAGAAGACCACCACAAGTGCAAAATCCTTTTCCCCTGACAACATGCTAGCCATGGACTCTTCTCTACACAGTAAGCGCCAAACAGATGTAGTCTGGAGAGAATCTTAGAAAACCAATTTTGCAAAGGCAAGCAATATTTACTACCTTTCTGGAGTCACCTGCCTCTCAATGTAGGGTACATAATTCCTTCTTTTACTTCATGGGGCCCCTTACCTCAGGAAAACCCTCCCTTTTCTCTGATGTTTCCTAAATAAAACTACTTTACTTCACTAGCAGTCTCTCCTGAAATACTTTTGTGGAAGGTCTGGTAATGAACCTGAGAACCCTGGTTAGAGCCCAAGACTTAACTTTCTTTTCTTGCAAACAGCTGGAGACTACAGCTTCTCAAAGTCTCTGGTAATGGGGGCCAAGTCCTATGCAGATTAAGTGGTTCTCAAAAGCCTTGTGTGTTGTCAGTGGGATCCTAATTTCTATACCATAAAAATGCTGGCGGCCACTTTTATCAGTTCACTGCTCTCCCAGGCACATGCCTAGTAGAAAGAGTTCTGCTAAAAGAACAGATGTCAGGCAGGTCACTAATTTCAGCCTAACTTTTACTTCAACCAAACTGGATTCAGAACTAGTCTGCATACTCTCAATTCAACAAACCAGAAAGATTACTAATTTCTTTTCTCTCCTTAAGGATCCTTAATTTTGTCAAAACACTCTACCATTGACTACTGGGAAGAAAAAAAAAGGTTTGACCTACTTAGATAACTATCTGGTTCTTATTGTGAAATATCCCTGTATTTTATTTGTTCTAAAGTCTTTCTCTTAACAAATTATACTGACTCAGCTATAGATTCTAAGCTATTGCCAGTTGTATTGCTGTAATGCTCTCTTCAGTATCAGACAAAAAAGTGATATTGTGTGCACTTATCAGATCTGATAAGAATATTATAGGTGTTAAATATCATTATATGTTTCAATTGTTATTTTTATAAGTCAATAAATCATAATTCATTATTTATACAATTATATTCAATAATTATTATATTATATTTAATTATGTTACTTATATTTACTTAATTATTATATTTAATTATAGTGTGTTTAATTTTATATATCTTATTGTTTATTAGAATTATTATTCGAATTATAAAATTATTGTTTAATTAGAATTTTCATTATTCATACCCAATTTCTAAATAGATTATCTATTTTAATAAATATATTCAAATTTCAAATATTAAAGTTTTCAAATTTGATAAGACTTTAATAGTTCCAATAAGCTATTTCTTAAGAACCTGATAAGATCTAATCAAACCTATTAGGTTCTTATCCAACTTAAAACCTCTAGTAAAGTAGTAGACCACATCATTACATTCTACTTAAGATAATTATTAGTGTGCCTCTTTGGGTAATCTAAATAATTTGTAAAGCTCAGTTTTCTCATAGATAAACTTGGAGTTAATCAGTAGTTTAAGTGAGACAAGGGCCTACAAGGTTCTCACAAAGTCTGAGCGTTCTATTCCCAAATTTGAATCAATCTTGTTATTCTTGCGCAGGGGCCATGCCAATCTTCTCTGTATCATTCCAATTTTAGTATGTGTGCTGCAGAAGCAAGTACTGAAGTCTATCTTGTTTAGTCTTAAACACTTTCTGTAGACCAACTTTGGGCTGTTAATTTTTCATATCTGTGCAAAAGAGATTGTTATTTATTCAGTAGGGATATTGACAAGAGGTCAAGACCAAGTATGGACCACAAATAAGTTATGTGGCACATCCTTGGGTAATTAATGAAAACTATTTCCCTCACACAAACATTTAGGACACCTGTGGCATAACTATTAGCAGACTAAGTGATATGTGCTCCAAGTCAATTATGTGTAAGTGAATGTGTTTTAGAGATTACATCTTTCTTCTCGTGTTTGCATTCCTTCCACTCTTAGTCTTTGTCTGACAGTCAATCCTAAGAAATGCTCTTATCTCTTAGAATTTGATTTTAGGTGGCAAATGCCTAAATTTGGGTTGAGTATGTGTAACAGATGTGGCAAATTCATGACCAAATAGTCCAATTCAGTAGCACCAATCACATTAAGTTCAGCCATTGGACAACCTGGAGATGATGGAAGTTTTCATAAACACTCAGCTTCTTTGGCACTTTGCATTTTGTTGGCATTGAGTAATAGAAATGTATAAGCTACCAGGACTCTATTTTCCAGACAAAGCTTATTAGGAAGGGGTTTGTGAAAGAACTAATAGGCTAAGCACAAGAGTGGTAGCAGCTGATGGCTGTCAAAGCTGACTCTGACCTGGGTGATCAAGACCCTATGATTCTTCATGGTGTAGATTCCTCTTACAGTGCTTAGTTTTTTTAGACTTGAAAAGTTTGATTGTTTTTAAGAATGCTCTATACACAATCTACCCCATGAAGCCTTTCTTCAATAAAGATTACCCTCACCAATGATGATTGGCCTAGAAAATGGAAACCCTTTATATCTGAATTGCGGGCTTTATTGTTTTTTAAGTGTTAAGAGCTATTTCACCTGGGTCAGCTTTGAAGCTGTAACCCATGGATTGAGCTTCAGTGTCTGTCGATGTGTGTGCATGAGTGTATGTGTTGGCCACCTCAATGTCTGTAATATACATAATGTCTATGTTGTATATTGTCCTTCCCCCTGTCATGTATAACCTCTCCTCCTTGCTTTGCTTACCACCTTACAAATCCTTTTCTAGCCCTTCACTCTCTCACCTCTAATCTGCTAATTCCCCCCATTTAATCCTTTTTACCCTTAGTTCTTAGTTCACCAGCCCCAGTCAACTGCCAACCAGCTCCCAAAGTGAAAAGACAGATTCCCAGCCCAACTTGCTTCAGCCCAAGAATAAGCCACCACCGCTGCTGCTGCTGCTGCTGCTGATGATGATGATGATGATTATGATGATGATGATTTGCTCTCTGTGGTCTCTTTTCCCCTACCCCCTTTCACTGTGGACTATTGCTCGCTATCAGACTTGGTATATGAGAAGCCCCCAGCTCAAGGACATTTCCTGACATGTGACTGTTGGAAGCCATTTTTTAGACTCCACAAGACCATGGTGCAGGCTGAAGCTGTGCTCTGGATTTTACCCCCCCCCCCGCCCCCTGACTATTTCAAAACACTTAAAGGGGACATCTATATCTCCTTTGAATATTTCTTTAGATGTGTTTCCTTAATAGGTATAGTTCTTATTGTCTATCTTATTATGTAGCAGCAGTTTTCCCCATTCCTTTTTTGTATCTACTGAATTTGCTGGCATATAAGACGACTTTTGAAACGAAAAAAAGTCAACTGGGGGTCGTCTTATACGCCGAGTATATCCCGAAAAATGTCTCGATATGCCACTAAACGAAAATCATCTGGATATTGCCAAGAAACCAATTTTCCAACTCAATCCTGCACCAATTACTGCAAGGCTGCTCGGACTACCTCTCTAACTAGAACAATCCAAACAGGCTTTTAATGCATGCAAATTAGACAATGTTCTGTACCGGAATTTACACTATCAAAAGCCTGCTCAAATGGGCCAGAGTCAAAGAGGAAGTCTATTCCAGTATACCCTTTGAACCTTTGCTTGTAGTGATTGGCTCACTGTGGTACATACAGTTGCAGCACAGGAACGTTCTGTCTTATACAGCAAATATAGGTCTAAACCTATGTTTTAACTGTAAAATTAGGGGGTCGTCTTATACGACCTGTCATCTTATATGCCGGCAAATATGGTATTTAGTAGGAAATTCTAGTAGACAAATTTCTCTAGTGTTCTGAGTTCATGTTAGAGGCAGGTTGTCAGGATGGTTTAGCTTGTTATTTTTACCTCCATATGGACTACTAGTAAGTACCATGTGACATTGTTCCTTTTTGCATAGGCACAATAAAATGGGGAAATCTTATGTGAGCCAACAAGTTCTTATCTAATAGGGATAGGAACACAGAAATTTTATATTGCAGTGGGGTCTGACACCCTGAATACCTGTCATAGTGATTTGGCTTGAGCTTCAGAAGATTGGACATTGGCCATTTACCCCTGAACCTTATATCCTATCTACAGAAACAACACAGTTTTCTATAGTTTTCTATAGAATCAACTTTCACCAGGAAAGATGCTAATGCTGACCTAAAATCAGCTTGCTCCAGAGTAGGTTCATATTGACACCCTGATAACTTGGTAACAGCAACAACCTGTTTTCAAGGCAGGGTTCTGCATTGCCACCTAATGGTGAGATGAAACCAGAACATGCTCCATGTCACCCTGACTTCGACATAGGATCTGTACAAAAACCAGGATCTCTAACTACAAAATCTCACTGAGAAAAAAGATGATTGTTTTATTGGGACCACAGAGAAAGACTTTGGCGTTAGACAACTTAGTATGCCTGGAAGCTGTAGTTGGTTTTATGCCATAATGCTTCATGGGTAAGGTCTCCTTGTTTTTAGTTTTTCCTTTCAATTTTCTCCATGTTTTGCTGTGCCTATGCAAAACAATACAAAACAACACCGGCCACACACACACACACACACACACACACACACATGCACACACATTTTTTGCACTTTTTTTATTTTTTTGGTTTATAGGCCACACCTGGCAGTGCTCAGTGGTTACTCCTGGCTATCTGCTCAGAAATAGCCAAGCCAATGATAATAGAATCAAGGGACCTAAACTTTAACAATCTAAACTTAAAGGGGCCTGTTCTACTGGCAGGCCAGGGGGCAAAGTGTGGGGGTATAGGATGCACTCTGGGTCCATTGGTGGAGGAAGTTGATGCAGGTGATGAGAAGGGCCCTGACTCATTGTATATCTGAAATTCAACTATGAAGGACTTTGTTGATCACAATTGTGTTAATAAAATAAAATTTTAAAAAACTGAAGGGAGCACAGGTAGAGCTTTTAAGAAATGAAATACCTTGAACTGAAAATTATTTGGAGAATTGGGGGCTTAGGAATCTGTAGAAAGCTAACACTGCTTAATATAATTAAGGGAGAAAACCTTTTTCAGGAGTAAGGCAAGAGGGACAACAAACCTGGGAAATCTATGTGGTTAGGACTAACAAGACTAACATCCATTTCTTGCAAAGAAGAGTCCCTTGCTCTGACTGAGACTGTGACTCCCCAATAACTTAGGTGGTAAAGACCAATTTTCACATTGTAGATGAAGTGGATCTTCAACACAATTTGGTGGTTGCCTTTAAAAAGCTCATAAGATCCTATGTCCATGTTACTCAGATACTTGTACAGATTTTACCATGTACTTTCCCAGTTAGATGGAGGTAACCATCTAACACTCCCCCAAAAAGATAAAACTTATCACCAGCCACAAATACAGCACATTGACAGTTAAGATTGGCAAAATGAAAACTGGATCAGAATGAGCTGGGTCAGGAAGATTTTAAGAGTATTGAATAAAAATAACAGAACTCAGTCAAAATTCAACCCAATGGGGTCAGAGCAGTGACACAATGGTAAGGCATCTGCTTTATCCACACTAGCCTAGGACAGAATGTGGTTCAATCTCCCATATGGTCCTCCAAGGCAGGAGCGATTTCTGGGCACATAGCCAGGAGTAACTCCTGAGCATCACCAAATGTGGCCCCAAAACCAAAAAGAAAATAACACATTCAACACAAGACTGGAGAGATAGTACAGTGGGTAGTCTTTACCTTGTGGCTATTCTGAGGTCACTCCCAGTATCCTTTATAGTCTCCTAAGCCCTACCAGGAATGATCCTGACCACAGAACCAGGAGTGAATCCTGACCAGTGCCATATGTAGTCCCCCCCAAAAAAACAAATAAATTAACAAAAAAAAGAAAAAGGAACTCAACTTCAATGAAACAAAGAAGGGAGTAGGGAAGATTTTCAGGGAAACACAGGCTATCTGCACTTGCCACTGGTTAGTTTTCTTCCATCTTTGTAAAAGGAATTAATTTTATAATTACTTCCTTCAAGCTTGGTGCCTACACTTCCAAGTATTTGGGAGAGAGGGAGTCTATATCCTTTGATGTTTACCTGTCAGAGAGATGGCTCCCAGGTTCTTGAGAAAGATATTTATGGGTAACTGTCAGGAGGTACAGAAATGATACTACAGTGAGTAGGGTGCTTTCAGAGTGCACACAGATGACACAGATTGATCCCTGGCATCCTTTATAGTCCCCTGAACACTGCCAAGAGTTATTACTTAGCACAGAGCCATGAGTAAAGTATGAGTACAGTAGGATGTTCTCTCTCCCAACAACAAAAAAAAGTGGCACGGTGTTATTTTTAAATGATAGATATCTCAGAAAGATAGAAAAGAATTTATAATTATAAGGTTTCTAAACTATCACTCTAGGAAAGTGGAGATCAGAGTCTAGAGCTAGAAAGAAACCTATTTAGAATTTAGCCAAACTAAGAAAATGCAGGTCATCTTGATCAGGATAAGACCAATGAAGAAAATATAGGTTAGGTATTAGTAGCATTACCCCAAGATACTGTTCTTACATGACATTTTGTGCCAACTTATCTGCTCTGTCTCTATTCAGAAACCTCTGCTCTACAGGTGGAGACAGAATCTAGCAAGTTGCTGATACAGAAAAAAATAAACAAAGGCCTTGAATTACTTATAGTCACAGAGGTCCTAACATCAGTCACTTTCCATGGCAAATTAGCATCTCATTTAGATTTAAAACATACACGTTGGTGTTTCCAATACAATGTCTAAGATGGGGCCATAGCGATATTGCAGGGAGTAAAACCTTACATACAGTTGATAAAATTCAACTTCTAGTTTTACATATGGTCCCTCAAGGACTTCCAGGAGTGATCCCTAAGCACAGAGTCAGGAGGAAACTCTGAAAACCATCAGAAGTGGAGACTCAAAGGTAAATAAAACAATAACTCAAGGATATTCATAAAAATATATTCTAAGAAAACATCGAGTTAAAACATAAATTATGAATATTACATATACAATAGGAATATTTCATAAAAATCTGTTTTTCTAAACACATCTATAATAAATACTCTCCAGAACATCTATAATAAATGCCTATCTTTAGTAATGTCAATATTTAGTTTGATGTGCAAACTTCAACTTACTACACTTTTGTTATGGAAGAGTCTACTAATTTTTAAATTGGGTTGACTAGAAGTCTCCTGTGGAGTCAGTCTTGTCAGTTGGTTTATTAGTTAATTAAGCATCAATTTATACCTTATATTCTAAATTCCAGGCACCCCAAAGGCTCCAAGATTCCCCTCTCTATCAGATATCTTTATAATTAGTCTCATTTTAGAATACCTATTATTCAATGCACAATAGAACAGAACAATTAATTTGGACCACACGCAATTATGCTGAAAGGTCAGGTGCTACCCATAATAAAAGTCTGTTCAAAAGTGTGTTTGGGGAGAGCATTAATTTGGTTATCTAGGAGACTTTCAGGGGCAGAAAATCTCCAAATGCAATTAAATGGACTGTAAAATAATCACTTGCAATTTTTCATTTTTAAAGCAGTCGACTTTTGGAATGTTATGCAAAAATGAGTACTTCTAAGACCAATCAAATTTAGGAGATTTATATCAAGAGGTAACAAATTCATGTCTTGCCACAGCAAACATATTATTTGGTCTGAAACTTCTTGTGTGAGTTTGAAGTTATAAAGTATTTTCATGGAGTAGTTGTAACAAACCCCTCAAATATAGTTAATAATGAAAGTGCTGGCCTTATCCATCTTGAACCGTATAGTCATAAAAATTACAGTTAGAATTATGGATATGTGGATTATAAAGTATCCCCAGTATCCCAAATGCCTATGAATTTATAATTCTGTGTTCTTCAACAATATTATGTTTGCCTGTTAAATGCAAATTTCTGACGTGGATTTCACTCTGGAGGAAGTTCCAAGGATTCCTCTGTCACTGTTAAAAAACATATATATCTTTTATAGCCCAAGACAGGTTTATAAAATGCTCATTGTTTCCTACATAGAGGAAATTCTGCTGACAAAAGAATACATGATGGGCCATCTTGTTGGCAGAAAAATGGCCAAAATCTACAACTAATCTCAAAAAGAACATGATGCCACCAAATCCTCCCTGGAAGACTGGTTTGAGCTGACAACTCTGGGGCTTTCTTGGAAATGGGGATGGGCAGATGTCCCTTTCTGCCTGAAGGCACAGCAGCCGAGAAGCACAACCAACACCCTTCAACACTGAAATGACCCAGCTCCAAACTGAACCTCATCAAACTGTCAAGTCACCAAGTCATCATCATCAAGTCATCTGCCAAGTCATCTGTTCAGCTCTGCAGCTACTGATCACACAACTGCACACATCTCCAACCTTCATAGTACTGTCAGCTCAGTAGGATCAGAGTAAATCTGATGGGAAAGTTGGAGAGAAAGGCCTACACAGTAACACAGCAGGCTCAATTAGTACCCACCAGCCTGGTAAATCCTCAGACAATGACTTTAGAAAACATCATTGTGAGATACAACAATGATTACAGATGGATTTTTATTGATCTAGATTTTGATCATTCTATTTTTCTTTTGTGTTGTAACAAACAATATGAAGTAAATATATTTGCACCTGAAAGGGGGCAGATTGGAGTGGTAGATGAGAAATTGAGGATTGTGGTGGAGGGAAAGTCACACAGTTCAGCCTTCAACAACTGCATTCTGAATGCACTGATTTATCACAGTGCTATAATAAAATATAGTTTTTTAAAAGAACACATGATGAACAAACAGGGAAGAAAAGTAACATAATATTTGGCAATAAAATTATTTTCTCTGTATCAACAACTCAAACATGCGTCTAGACACAAAAACACTTTGTCTTAGCAATAAATAGGAATAACTGTTTACAAGATGAGTGAAGGTATCTTTACTCTTTTATTTCATAGCTGCAATTGACAATATGCCTGTAATTTTAGATTTTATTTAAAACTTGTGATTTTATTAAACAACTACACACTATATAATATAGTAGTGTTTGTAGGAGACAGAAGAATTATTAAGACATAATCATTACTTTTAAAAGGAAAAAAGTCATAATTTTCTTTTAGGGTAGAAAGACTGAATATTTGCACCCCAGAAAATTATTACATTCTGGAATTAAACCAATCTCACTTTCAATCTTCTTCTAATGTAACAAGCTTTATAACTTTTGGTAAATTTTATGTTCTGTGTGTATTGATTTTCACAACTGCAAAATGATTGTTTAATTTTTAGTAACTACTAACTACTTTCAATTTCTAGTGATGAAATAATTAACTCAAATTAGCATATACAAGAAAATATTTATTTGTTAATATAACTATAGTGCGTGAGTAGAATTGTCCTTGGAAAAGATTAGCACCTAGGAATGAAAATCTTCTGAATGTTGGAATTCAAAAGTCAATTCAATTTGCTTCATTTTCTTTATCAACCCTATTTGTGTGTCAGACTCCTTTTACATCAAGTCAAAGAGAAGAGCCTTTCTAAAAGTGATTAAAGTAGATAATAACATACATTTATTTATAAAGGGTTCAATATAAATAGCCTAAAAGTTATTTTTTCTTTGGTTCTTGGTACAAGCATCTTTTGCCATAAATTATAAACTCTGTGGGAGCTGACAATATTCTTTTTTTTTTTATCATATGCTACCTATCTTTTACTTAGTATGTAGAGCCTAAATAAGTGCTGTGTGTGTGTGAGTGTGAGTGTGTAATTCTGGCCATCTTGATTCAAAATGAAAACGCTTTCTTGAAAGCTGGAGAGAGTGCAATGGAAAAGTTGCTTTCCTTGCATGCAGTTGACCTGGATTGATCTAGTACTAGGGATCCTCAGTACTCCTCTGAGCATTCCCAGGAGTATATCCTGTGTGCAGAATCAGGAATAACCCCTAGGCATTGTTGTGTATAACGCAAATGAACAAAAACTTCATTTCAGTTTATTATCTAGTTTTACAAAATTATCACATTAGCCTAGTAGTCAGGTTTCATTAAAGTCTTTGGCCTTAAATTTTACCTTCTCTTACTTTTAGCTCAATTCACTATATCTCATTTCCAGGTGTGCTGAATACTCTGCCATCTCCAAGCTTAATTTCTGCATATCTTTTTCTTTAGTGTATTTTCCCCTCCATTTCTGCATTTCAAAAGCCCTGCTTACCTTTTGATATCCAGTTCAGATATTATTTCCACTGTGAGGTATTTCTGATGCACCTATTTACAAGTTATTTTAATGGTTATGTTTAATAAATACCTAATTCTAACACATGAATCACCTACACTATCCAACTGTTTGAAAGAGAATGCTAAATACAATATGCTTCTCCCTTTAAGGAAACCTCAGCCTAATGGGTCATATTTCTCTATTATAATGTGATTGAATTAGATGAAACTAACTTTACAGAGGATAAAGAGTAAACCTAACCAGAGTGGGGAGGTGAAGAAAGGTTTATAAAGGATATGTAACTGCCTATTGACAGCAATGGCTTCCCTTTCATGATTCTATGGTCATATTTTTTAGAAAACATTTATTGGCTGTCTACAGTTCTACCAGCTATTTGAATGCCCAACTTTTTATTAAAATATTCATAAAATATTCATATATTCATAAATAATACATTTCACTTGTTTAGCATTACTTGTTATTTCCCACTCCCTGAACTAACTGCTTTCCATTGATATTTAATCTGCACAGGTGTACTTCTATTAAGAAGTGTTAAGGGTCCCCATTAGAGCTTTACATTGCATGCTATTATAGACTGACCTAACCAGAGAAACCCTTCATTCAAGACCTCGATTGTTCTGCATTTTTTTTTCAAATTTCCCCTTCTGTGACTTATTGTCAGACCTTTTCACACACTACTCATCCCTTTCCCTTTGTACCACTACTGTTTCTTACACCCTTCTCTATATTGGCATTTCCAGTAGAGTTACGTTTGTTTATTCCATGCAAAGAAACAGGATTTGCTTACAGATAAAAGTCCAAGTCTATTTCTCTCTTTATTTCTTGCATTGGGTGTCTAGCATAGATGTTAAAAGGCTCAATTGTATCTTATTCCCTATGACATTTATCAACAGTAAATATGTTCCCAGTTAAGCGTTACCTTCAATCAACTTAAACACCGGAAGGGTCGCTTTTTTTTCATTTGTTATCCACATCCTATTTTCTCTAGACTCCCCAGCACTCAAGTTTTTCTGTTACTTTCAAAAATGTATCACAATGATCAGTAAATTCCTGATGAAGTTAAAGCAATTAATTCTGCCCAATTTGTTTAAGAATTTCATTGAAGTGAAAGAAAAACTAAAACTGGTTTCTCCTGACTCCTTCTACTAACTTCCTCAGAAAAATTGTTAAGAGACTTGGTGTCAACTGCCTCATTTAACCAACTTAGGGGATAAGATGTCAGAATCATGAGCTTTTATCTATGTCTCATTGTTAGTCTTCCTGAGTGTGGAGGAGAATATCTGGATTATTCCAAATGAAAGACAGTGAAGTAGATGTCTCTGACACATGAATCCACCGTAACGGAGTTTCTTAGCAATGATAATCCTGTCACAGCTGTTAGAATTTATTCCTTTATCCATGTGACATTTTAACAGGAGACAAATCCAAGTTATTATAAACAGATATAAACCATTCAGTCCAAAACGGTTCATATTTGCAACTTCATCCTACTGACAAGCCTTGTTTCAGAAATTTGTAAACATTATTTTTGTGCATTTGATTCCCCCTACACACACACACACACACACACACACACACACACACACACACACAGCTAAGTGTGTTTCAAGCTTTTATGCTATAAAATTTAAAGTGCCCATTTGAAATTTTTCTTAATTACTTCCTTGGATGTGAGAAATGGAAAAACATAGTCATTTAGATAGCTAAATGAAAGAAAGAAAGAAAGAAAGAAAGAAAGAAAGAAAGAAAGAAAGAAAGAAAGAAAGAAAGAAAGAAAGAAAGAAAGAAAGAAAGAAAGAAAGAAAGAAAGAAAGAAAGAAAGAAAGAAAGAAAGAAAGAAAGAAAGAAAGAAAGAAAGAAAGAAAGAAAAAGAAAAAGAGAAAGAGGTGGGAGGGTGGCTCTTCCATGCTTGATTTTACTATTCTCTCAGTACCAGTGGCCTAAGTATCAAATGAGAGAAGGAAAGCTAAGGAAACTGAAGAATAAATTTAATGGCTATTTGAGTACCCATTTAAGTAGGAGGAGAATAAGAGCATCCAAGTTAATTAATAGCATTATGGATATATCCTAGATGACTTTAAAGTCTTTTTTCAAACTGACATTACTTGACTAAATACATTGCTATCCCTTTTGTCTGGAAGAAACAAGAAATAGACAACAAAAATATGAAATTGACTAAGTTATAGTACAAGTAGAGCAGTTGCCTTCCAGGTGACCTTCCTGAATTCTAGGAGTGATCCTTGAGTGAAGAGCCAGGAGTAATCTCTGAACAGCACTGGGTATGTCTAAAATAAAACAAAACAAAATTAAAAAAGAAGAGGTGTAAAATGTAAACAGTGTTGAGGAACAAACATCTGCTAAAGGACAGCTAGCTTGTCCCATATCTAACACTGAGGCTTGAGTTGATAGAGCTTGAGTTGATAGAGCCCAGTTCCACCTAACACCACCAGTGTCTTCTCACCTTTTTTTCTCATAGTGGTCATGTCCTTAGCCGTAAAATCACCTCATGTGCCATATCGCCAATCCCAAGTGAACAAGTCTAAAGCAGAGTCGCTGCATGAAGTAATCCAGACCAGTCTGAGGGTGAAACACAGGTATTCTGGCAATTTTCTACCTCATGTCAAGAGCTAGTTGCCTTCCAGAGTGATCATTTTTATTGAGTACAGAAACCAAACCAGGTTCGGCAGTAAGGACAGAGTAAGGACAGATAGCTCAGGCTATCGTGAGTCAATCCAACCCAGATTTATTTGTAAGACAATCTGTTTTGGGGTAAAATTAAGTTATAGACAAATAGAGATACAGAGGAACCAGAGATGATCTTTGTTTTGAGTGAAGCCAAGTTATAAGCAAAAAGATACAAAGAAACCAGGGGTGATCTTTCTTTTAGGTAGAATAAGATATATCCTAACACTTAGCTAATGCAATAATAATGTTTATGGAATGAATTGCAGAGAAAATGGTTCTCCAATGTCTGATGTAGACAGTAAGAACTGATTTCAAAGTAAAATAAAGCAATATACACAACCATAAATATAGAATCTTTTATAAAAGTATAGAATCTTCGATACAAGTCAATTATGAACTTAAAACAGTGGTGTCATGTCATGTGGATCCAGCTTAGACCACAGGGAATTAGACATTGACCGTCCAGCCTTGACTCCTGGATCTCAGACATGGAAACGACACAGTTCTCTACGATAGCTCCAGGAGCCAAATCCCCTCTAGGGCACCCTTAATTCTGCTCTGACACCAACATGTGCCAGTTCTAAAATAATATACTGACAACGAGGAAATGGGAACAACTTGATCTAAGAGCAGATTGTTCTACCTCACCAGTCAATGATAAGACAAAATCAAAAGACATGTCACCCTCTGATCTGTGCAAAAGCCAAGATGGCTATCTAGAGATGATTGGTTGTTACAACCATGACTGGACAGTATGCATCCTGGGACCAATAAAAAAGCTCTAGCCTAGGTTTTGGTCTCCGATCTGTATATACAGCAAACAAAATCTCTAATTCCAGAGTTCTGACTGAGACAATCGCAACTAAACGGGTCTTATGGAAACATAACGAAAGACTCTATCCCAGACTCCATCCTAGGAGCAGCACAACAACCATGACAACCAACTACAGAAGACAGATTAAATCGACACGGAAGGAACAGAACTCCTAGAACCACAAAGAAAGACTTCACCATAAGCTTCATTCCCTGACCTGTGCAGCAACCAAGATCTCTAGTTACAGAAGTCTGATTTTATCGCCCTTGATGAAGCAGAAGTCTTCCATAAACCACAAAAGCAATGAGGGGAGAGTAAATGAACAGAGTTTACAGTCCGTCCCATGACTATACTTCAAGGTTGGAGAAACTCTATATCTACTAGGGCAGTGGTCGGCAACCTGTGGTTTGGGAGCCACATGTAGCTCTTTCCACTTTTTTTTGTTTGTTTGTTTTTGTTTTTGGATCACACCGGCAGTGCTCAGGGGTTACTCCTGGCTCCATGCTCAGAAATTGCTCCTGGCAGGCACGGGGGACCATATGGGGCGCCGGGACTCAAACCGATGACCTTTTGTATGAAAGGCAAACGCCTTACCTCCTTGCTATCTCCCGGACCCCGGCCTAAATTTCCACTTTTAATTTGACTTCTCTGTGTGCCGGTTGGCTGCTCTAGGAGTCAGGACTCTGCTCCTATCCTCTGTCAGTGCTCGCCCTGTGTGGCTCTCAAAATAAATTACCCACACTAACATTGTTTTTACAGTGCTCCTTTGACTCCAAACCTTAAAAAAAAAGTTGATGATCACTATTTCTAACAGGTCTAAATATCACAAACCTGAGAATAACAACCCATGTTAATTTATAAGAATTGTGTCCTTGTGGTGTCTTATAAATAATGCGCTGTATGCAGTACTGAATAGTTGCATCATGCTGGTATATTTAATTTTGTGTGTATCCTGTAATTATGTTATAGTGTTTTCAGAGAACTTACTGTAAAGAACAAGATATACCTTTAATGTACTATACTAAGCATTAAAGGTGTTTGAGTTTAAAAGGGTAATACTTCCTTATTAAAAGAAAAAAAAGAAAAAAGAAAAATAAATTTCAATTTATTTTTGGTTTTGGCGAGATTTGGCTCCGTTGAAAAGAAAGGTTGCCGACCATTGTCCTAGGCCAAGGGAATTCCCTCTCTTAATGCCACCAATATTTACTATGCCTTTGCAGGGGGAAAAAAAAGCGCAAAATAATCTTTTTCATCTATTTATTTTTTTTATTATTTTTTTGGACTTTTCTGTTTTGGTGTAGATATTGAAGTTGATGTCTCCAATTTTATTTTTATGTTATTTTATCTTTCTCTTTCTTTTTGCACTCTAGCATGGTTCTATTTCAGAACCCAAACAATTATGTGGTGCTTGCCTTTAGTTCTGTGGTGTTCGTTGGATATTTATTTGATATTTCTTTTTGTATTGTTGTGGTATTTCAATTCCTTTTTTCCTGTCCTCTCTCAAACTGAGGTTGAGAGCCTCTAGAAGAGCTACACCCATGTTCGACTTATTTGATTTTTACCCCACTTTATTGCTTTTTCTTCTTCAAACAAAACCACATAACTTGAACTATCTAGTTCCGCCTCTCAAATAGAGGGGGAAATAAGGGAGGGTACCGGGACCAAACAGATATATGATCACTATGTAGTAAGCTAGACACAGAGGGAACCACTTACTCTAGCAGCCCAGGGAATGAGGGTGGGGATATGGGATGCAGGATGGGAACGGGGGTGGAGGGAGGGCAAATTTGGTGATGGGAATTCTCCCGATTCAATGTTAATATGTACCTAAAATACTACTGTGAAAGATATGTAAGCCAATTCGGTCAAAATGGAGGTAAGGCGTTTACCTTTCATACAAAAAGGTCATCGGTTCGAATCCCGGTGTCCCATATGGTCCCCCGTGCCTGCCAGGAGCAATTTTGTAAGCATGGAGCCAGGAGTAACCCCTGAGCACTGCCGAGTGTGACCCAAAAACCACAAAAAACAAGCAAACAAACAAACAAAAAAAAGTGGTATCCGGATTTATTTAATAAATCACCATTTGATCAAATATGACTTTCGTTGTCAATGAAATATATAAAATATATAAAAACATGAACCTGGTCAGTCCTGAGGTAAAGAGAAAATAGCGGGCCAGAGAGATAGCATGGAGGCAGTGTGTTTGCCTTGCATGCAGAAGGACAGTGGTTCGAATCCCGGCATCCCATACGGTTCCCTGAGCCTGCCAGGAGTGATTTCAGAGCATAGAGCCAGGAGTAACTCTTGAGTGCTGCTGGGTGGGACCCAAAAACAAAAACAAAAACATTAGAGAGAGAGAGAGAAAGAGAGAGAGAATAGCTCACATTTTTTACTCCCCCCTACTTTCCTGAGGGAAGCTGAAACACCAACAGATTATAGTTTTTAAGGCATAATTTCAATAGAGTTAAAAATCAAGAGTGGGCTGGAGAGTACAATAGGAAGGGTGCTTACCTGTACATGACAATCTGGTTTGGTCCATCCCTGTAATCCTATATGGTTCTATGAGCCCCACAGTAGTGATTCCTGAGTTCAGGAATAAGCCCTGAGCACTACCAAATATCCTTCCCTTCATACCCCCCAAAATTGGAATTCTGAATTGAAACTTAATACCTAAATCTAAAGAAAGTCAAGATGCTCACTGAAATCCAAATAGGATAAGTACAAAATCTAGAGAAATAGAAATTCCTCGGCATATATAATTACAATAACTGAATATAAAATCTTTAAATCATTCATAGATACAGAATTATCTCTCACATTGTGGCACTTAAAGACACAGCAAAAATTCAAAGACAACATAAAAGTAGAACTGATCAACACAATTGAGTTGGTGTGGGGATTGGGAGATTTGAGAAGGGGGACTATTGAAGACTTTGGGAGAGGGGAAAGGGAGGAGTACACTGGTTAGTGATGGTTTGGTATGGAGTTTTGTGCATATAAAACCATTATTAAGAGCATTATAAACCACAGAATATCAATTAAAATTTTTTAAATCCTTAAATCATCAAAATAAAATTCCTCATCACAGAGAAAAATTCATAATTTTAATAAACATAATAAAATTATAGACTATTATCCTAGAAAAACAAAAGAAAATTTTGCTGAAAGTAATCCAAAAGTAATAATAAAACACAAGAGAAAATCAGTGAAATAAAATACAGAAAATAGCAGAGAAAATGAATACAACTAAAAATAAGGTGTCTTAAGATTAATTAACATATTCTTACATAGACAAGAAAATCAAAGAGCAAAGCAAACTCAAATTACCAACTCAGGAACAAAAAAAGTAATACTGCTGATTCTACAAAAATTTAAAAGGGGACAGGGTCTACCCAGCATGGGCTCGGGAGGCCTCATGTGGACGGCCTTCTCTTTAACTTGGGTGCGCTGAGGGTCTTGATAGGCTCCTAGCGTCCCCTCTTAGGCCCCC
>PVKC010016529.1:0-20770 GCA_004027635.1 Crocidura indochinensis
TGCTCTGTGAAGAGCCCCTCTGGCGTGGGGGAATCTAGCCCCCCAGACTAGTGGATAGTCCAGGGGGTCCTCGGGCTAGTTGTCCATGCCAGTGCACCACCCCACAAGCCAGTACAAGAGGAACAGAACTCCTGGCTTGTGGGGGCCCTGGGCACAGCTCTGGCCCCTGCTGCTTGTGAATGCAAGGGGGTGGAGCTGCTCTTATTCTTATTTAATTACTGGGTTTAGCACTACACCATGCAAATCTGTGTTTTAGCGTTGATCTCAGCAGTGGCTGGGGAGCCATGTGCTATCGGAGACCAAATTGGGCAGTAATGCATGCGAAATCTGAGATCAGCATGTGATTAGTTATCTCTGGTACTTCTTTTTTTTTATCTGATTTTTTATATCTTTATTTAAACACCTTGATTACAAATATGATTGTAGTTGGGTTTCAGTCATGTAACAAACACCTCCCTTCACCAGTCTGGTACTTCTTCTTAATACTACTAACATTTCTGGTCTTTGCTTCTTCATTCTTGAAGAAGTCAACTCTTTTTTCCTTATAAATAATGAGATGCAAATTACATTAAATTAATTACCCTGACATCCTTTATTACATAAATACCTATATTAAATCCTTCAGTTCTTAAGAAGTTTGGATAAATTTTCATAGTACTCATTACCTAAGTATGGTTCTAAAGCAAAATGAATCATTCTGCTGAATTTTAATAGTGTTTTCAAGTAAAGTGATATATAGTGAATAAACTGAAATATTTTTATTTACATATATTATTTTTTAAAGACTGAGCAATACAAATGCAAATCATGATCCCCATAGCTGTCCATTTACTTTCATGATATTAATGATACTATTTCAGAATATAATGTGCTATGGCCTATATTTTTACATCTTGGTAATTAATAGAACTTCACTTCTGAATTAACTTAAGGCCTGGATAAATGAAAAATTAGGGAAAAGAAGCCATCAATATCTTCACACAGTCCTTTTTCATAGAAAGCAACTCCTACAGAATGGAAAAAGTCTTTCCTCAAAGTGTAGCACCACAAAGGTTTAAGTATACATTAGAATTAAATAACCAAAAAAAATTTTTAAAGAACCTCCTGTGATCATTCTGAAACTCTCACCTCATTCTACAACTTGCATTTTGGTTTGTAAAATTTTCTCTGGATGGCCATATTCAAATATATATATATATATATACACACACACACACTCTGGGTTCCCATAAAACTTTTCAAGTTCTACCTTCCCTTTTCCCCTTCTTGTGCCGCCTTCTTTCCCCTCCTTTTCCCATTCTTTTACTTTATTTTAATCAATAAATTATTTAATTGAATCATCATGAGACACATAATTATAATTGTTTATGATTGGGTTTTAGTAAAGAATGTCCAATATCCATCACCAGTGCACATTTCCTATGAATGTCCTCAGTTTCCTCCCACCCTACCTTGTGCCTGCCTCCGAGGCAGACATTTTCACACACATCCCTCTTTTCCTTTTTAGACACTGTAGCTTGCAATACTGTTAAAGAAGGGGAACCATGTATATCACTATTTCCTTTCTGCACCCTGCTTTTGTCCAAAGTAATCATTTCAACCATTGTTTTTATAGTGATCCCTTCTATGCCCTAATGGAACTCCTCAGCTATTTATGGCAAGCATCCTACCATGGACTGGTCCTCCTGGCCCTTGTCACTATTGTCTTTATTTCTACAAGTAAATGGAAATAGTGTCCAAAATATGGATTAGTCTTTAACCTATATGTCCCTTTCTGTCTATTATCATGATTCCTCTGCATTCACAGTCCCTAATTTCCTATGTTCTGGTTTCTCCAAATTAATCAGCAACTCTAGGAAACCCTATCATTGAACAAATTTGGACTGGGATTAGGATAAAGTGGCTGAAAAAGAACAATCAAAAACCCCATAGTGAAGATGAAAATACTTTAATGTGATATTTAAAAATAATGTCAATGCAAAAAATCAACATTAAAAACCTAAAAATTTAATGATATTGTGATACACCGAAATTTCAACATAAACGTTTTCATTGTAGTACTACTGGATCTATTTGCTTACATTTTTTCTGTGGCTTCTTTTGGTTTGTAGGGAATTATTGTGGGAAAACAAGGCAGCTCTAAGAAAGAACAAAACTGCAAATTTTCTGTAACATGGACGGAACTAGAAGATGCCATGCTGTATGAAGTCACTCAGAAGTAGAGAGAGTCACAATAGCGCATTCTCAAATGTGGAACTTAAAGACACACAGCAAGTAGCAACAGAAGGCCAAAGGCTACACAGAGATAGAGCCGATATACATGAGTAAGTTGGTGTGTGGAGAAATGGAGAAAGGTACAACGGTGATGGTATGGTACTGGAAACTCTCAAGAGTATTGTAAGTCACAGATACTTGATCAGTTAAAGAAAAAGTTTAAAGAATAAAAAGATCTTTATAACTATAAGTCACACAGAAGGCTGTGCGTAAAACATTACTAACTTGCCTGTCAAAAGGGTAACTGTATGAACTTCTAATTTAGACCCACAAAGCAATGTGCTTAGAAACCTTCCCTTCAGAAAGAAAGTGTGCTACAGGGGAAAAGGAAGTAGCACTGCTGCCTACATCAAGAACACTCCTCTAATACCAGAGTTTTCTGTGAATATACTTAAAAGGGATCATAGAACTACATATCAGAAAGCAAATCAGCTAGTAATAAAATTTGATTATTCACTCCCAAAACTCACTCCTCACTCTCAAAAAAAAGTGATTCACCCACTTTTCATCATACAAAATACAAACACACTTATTTTTTATTGCATTTATACTTTATAAATGTGAATAAACTGATACCCACATCCATCATGATATAACGAACACATAGTTCCATTATCATACATTAAGAAAAATTTCATGAAGCACTGGATCTTATTGTAAAATTACTGAGATTAAGAAATGAGTCAGCCAGTAAGAGAGATAGTACTTGTATGTTGTTTGCCTTATATATTGCCAACCTGGATTCAATCACTGGCACGTATGGTCCCAGAAGGCATGTCTGAGAGCAGTTAGTGACCGACCACACATTACTGGGTATGGCCCAACCACAGTTCCTACAAAAGGACTTAATTCAAACATTTGTTTTTAACAGTTTTTTTCTAGTTTTAAAGATAGTAAAGGTCAAATAACTAAATTTAATCATGTTAGCCAATTCTGGTTGGTCCAAAAAGGGGAGATGTCACTTCAATTCAAGCAGTGTGTAGAACTGAACTGATAAAGATATATTTGATACGAGACACAATTACACCTCAGAGATATTTTTTCTTGTTTTCTTTACTTTTGGAGCCACATCTGGTGATGCCCAGGGTTTATTCCTAGGCAGTGCCCTCTGGGATCACTCCTGGTAGAACTCTAGGGACTCTAGCAGTCTTCGGATCCATTATGTAAAAGGCAAGTGCCTACTCACTTTCCAGCAGCCTACAGAAACACTTTTTATCTTCTTTTACAGTTATGATCCTTTCCATCTTTCACGGCACAAAACTCTCCTCACTAGAAAGTTAATTTTTATAAGAAAACATGAATTATTGAACATTATTTCAGCATCATGTAGTGCACATCCATGGAAGAACAGGACCAAGCAAAAATACAATGGGTATTCTCACATTGCGATGAGATGCTAGTGCCTTGCCTTCTCTAAGCTAAAACATCTGAGTCAGTTCATTTAATAAAATCTTAGTGAGCTTCTTCTGTACCCAGGAAAATTCACGGGTGAAACAGATATCCTCTGTATTCACAGACAAATAGTTGAGTTGGGAAAATAGTAACCAAATACGAAAATTATCTAAACAAGATATTCCTGAACTGATAATTCTATAGTACCAGTTGAGAGCACCAAAGAGTATGAAAACTCAAAAAGGAAATTAATTTTTTTAAAAAGTCCCTTGTTTCCATTATCCCTTTATTTTTTCCCTAAGAAACACAATGGAGAATTTTATAGCTTCTAAGCTTAAAAAATATGATTTAGGTTGAGGTTTTATGTCCTAACACAAGTTTCTAAGCTAGAAAAATATTATTTAGGTTAAAGTTTTGTGTCAAAACAGGTTAGTACATTTTCTTAATGGATTATGGTTTTTGTCTTTTTTTGTTTTGGTTCTTGTTCCCTTTAAAAAGAAATCTCTTTAGATGAAATTAGACATCTAGAGAAGAGATATATACAGAAATAAAAGATCTTTTCATTTAAACAGTTCAGGGTCTTTTCTCAGAATTTATATTGTCTTATTAGAAATTATTAATTTAGGGGGCCGGGCGGTGGCGCTGGAGGTAAGGTGCCTGCCTTGCCTTGTGCTAACCTAGGACGGACGGCAGTTCGAACCTCCGGTTCCCCATATGGTCCCCCGTGCCTGCCAGGAGCAACTTCTGAGTGAATAGACAGGAGTAACCCCTGAGCGTCACCGGGTGTGGCCCAAAAACAAAAAAAAACAAAAACAAAAAAAATTATTAATTTATTTTTTAACTTTTATTGTTACTAAAGGCAGTTAAAGTTTTCCATCTTCAACGCCAATCCAAAAATATGAAGACCAGGAATTTTGTCCAATAAAAATGCAACATGACGGGGATAGAGAGATAGCATGGAGTCCAGGCATTTGCCTTTCATGCAGAAGGTCATTGGTTCGAATTCCGGTAACCCATATGATCCTCCGAGTCTGCCAGGAGCGGTTTCTGAGTATAGAGTCAGGAGTAACCCCTGAGCGCTGCAGGGTGTGACCCAAAAACCAAAAACCAAAAACCAAAAAAAAAAAAAAAAAAAAAAAAAAAAAAAAAAAAAAAAAAAAAAAAAAAAAAAAAAAAAAAAAAAAAAAAAAAAAAAAAAAAAAAAAAAAAAAAAAAAAAAAAAAAAAAAAAAAAAAAAAAGCAACATAGGCAGAATGAATGGGGAAGTCTTTTTAAGTAAATTTTTATCCTTTGATTTTTGGGCCACACCTACTGATAGTCAGGGCTTACTCTTAGTTCTGTGCTCAGGGAACTCTCCAGGCGAGGCTCTTAGGAGCTCATATTGGGTTTTGGTATCAGACCAGGACGGGAGCATGTAAGGGACAAGGACAGCAGAATGCAAGATAACGATTACAACAAGGTGTTATAGAGGGGGTGTCTAGATTACCCTGGTCCCTAGATTATAGAACTGAGATGGGAAATGAAAGAAAGAAAATGTGGGTGGGAGAAGAGGGGCGGGGGGTAGTGGCCCATTGACATTGGTAGTTCAGAGCTGTGGTATATCTATATATTTGAACCACAGAATCAACAATGCTAAAAATATCAGATCCAGACAACAACAATTAAACCTAAAAATGTGCTTGTCAAGGAGTCAGGGTAGGAGATAGGTTGAAAACTGGGAAAACACAATTTTCTTTTACAATGGTGGAAGGAAACTGACACGACAGGATTGGTGTTGGAAAACCGTATGCCAGAAATTAAATAATGAATAACTTTGTAAGCCAGAGTGCCTCGTTTTTAAATGATAATGTTAAAATTAAGATAAGCTATGTTATTTATACTTAAATATTAATAATGAGTATGGTAGAATTATGTATCCTCTAGCCATTAATTTTTAAAAGATCAACAAGATTTCTCTATTCAAATTTAACAAGATAATTATAGTTTTATTAGTTTGATTAAACCACACCTGGTAATGTTCAGAACGTACTCTTAGTTCTGTGCTCATGGATCACTACAAGTAGGACTTGGGGGACTATATGGAGTACTGGAGTAAGAACCTAGGTTGGCCTAATGCAAGGCTAATCCTTTGGCTGGACTACTGCATTGCAGCTAAAATGCACACTAACCTGCATACTTTGTTGATATGTGCTGTATTTGTTCCTTCATCCAATTGTTCCTATTGGTCAATGTCCTCTATTTTTTTATAGGAGGATAGTTTTAGGACATTATCAGCTCCTTCCTCACTTCTTATATCTCTGTTCCCCCATAAGTAGCATCCATTTCCAATCATTAGGATAGAGACTCCCTGTGCTAGTCCTTGTTGGCATACATAGGTATTGTTGTCAGATAATACCTTAACCCAGTCACAGCGCTCCCTTTCTTGCTTAGGAGTATCCTGATCATTGATATTTTTATTGCAGTATTTCTCTGTTCTGGGCATTTAGAAAATGATCATTAGAATGATCACTCACTAGAAGGTAAAATCTTTTGCTTTGTGTCCTAAAAGTTTGTAGAGCTTTACAACTCAATGCCAACAAAGTTTCCAAGTTATTATGAAAATAATCTCTCCTCCCTCCCAAAAGTCTGCCCAGAAGGTGCTTCTATATAACCCAAGGCAACATGTAGGGAAAAGGGTAGGAGAATGGAACAAAGATTCTCAAATGATTACACTAATTCATAGTTGGCTAAACTTGGATCTAACTTTCTTATTATATTGACAACCAATCTGCTTGGTATTTCTTACACTGAGAACCTGAAATATATATTCTTTAGCTAAATCATCTTTTTCCTAAAGTTTTCTCTTCTATTCTAAAGAAAGTCCTGTCCTTGCTTCGAAATTCAATCTTTTTGAGGTAAAGTAAAAGACTAAACGAACAAATGTGAGAAAGAAAGTACACATTCTGAATGAACAACATAAAATATCACAATGCAAAATGTTAAGAGGTTAAGAATGAACAAAGACCAGGGGCAACAAACAACATGTACATTTCAGATGATGCTTTATATGACTGGAGTTTTGGACACCACCATACTTTGAGAATCTGACACCCGCTGAGGATTAGAAAGAGACATTAACTTAAATCTTTTGTCTGTACTTTACTTATGGAACATGCTCAGCAACTATTACCACAAGATCTTTACACTTCCTATTTTCTTTTTTTTTTTTTTAACACTTCCTATTTTCTTTAACTATAATATCATTGTCCATAAAACTATGCATAGCTCATTTCTTTATCACCTTTACAGCTTAGTTGAAAACTGATAGGGTAGAAGTGCAAATTTTGCATGGCACTACCTCTGGTCTGATACTGGGCATGGTACTGTCCTGCTGAGCACTGCTATGTGAAGACCTGAAGGCCTCCAAGCTCTGCCATGTGTAACCTTGGTTGCCCCAGTACTGTGAGGGCCATGCAAAGCCACATCAGTTGGTGTCATATTTCTCTTCCATTTCACCTGAAATAACTTGATCTTAAAGGAGGAAATGGATCCTAAAATTAGTGAATAGAAAATCTGTACACAAAACCAGACTCTGTCCCTTTACCCCATAGTTAAATCTGAGCATAGACTTTCTATATACAGATAACATAATAGTTTAATATTGATGAGAAAAGCACTGTTATCAAGAACTGGCAAGAAATTACTTAAAAGATACATTTTAATTACACACTAGCATAACACTAACGAAATAAGCAGAGAAAGAAATTTTATTAGGTGTTAAATATAGAAAAAGGATATAAAATACATTGAGAGTAAAAGTTAACTGCTATGTCACATCTTAATTTCCTGTAACTATGCATCATCTTCCAATGTTAAAACAGATTTCCCCAAATTGCTGTACCCATTTCCAGCCCAAGGTCCATAGCCACTCACTCACATGTTCCACCATTTATTCTATGTTAGGGCCATCCAGCCTGAAGACAATTCAATTAATCTTACAAGTGACATAAAACAACAACAACAACAACAACAACAGCAACAACAACAAAGCAGATGTGGCATTAAGATTTACCAAGTTATTGAAACTTTTTAACAAGTAAAACGCATCTTTACTTAGCTACACCAGAATGAGGAATAAAGGGGTTTACATATGTTCCAATTCTAAACCTATCAATCAAATCCATGTTATTCCTTTGGGAGCTTATTTACATGCATATTTATCAGCCTCACATGCTAATTCCCTGCTGTTTTATGCCTGCGAGGCATGTTTATGAGTCATAATTGTTGATCTCATTTGATGTATTTCACTGAAGGAAGACATTATTCAGTTATGTGGCCTCATGTCAATGAATTACGATGACCCGATCTTCCAAATGCAACTGCCTCCTTAATTTTTATTAGAACATAATTTACTGTACAGACAAAGAAATACTCTAAAAGAATAAATGTTTTACATAAAGGATTTAATCAACTCACTTTTGATTCACCTTACTTCTCACATTCCAACTAAAATGTAACTATAAGAAACATATCACTCATTCAATTTACTTCCCTGTACTGACTGAGCCAAAGCTTCAAATTCTGTCTTGTTAGTCCAACTTTCAGAACATTTCTTCAGCTCATATTAGCATGTGTTATTTATTTCCTCTACTGTCAATTTTTTTTTTTAGTCTCATTGCTTTTTTTCCCTTACTCAAGATTCAGTGATGTTTTTTTTCATGTTCTAGCAAAGTATTTCTGAAGACACCAAAAAATGTTATTTTCAGTAGAGGGTCTTC
This sequence comes from Crocidura indochinensis, assembly GCA_004027635.1. Taxonomy (NCBI): domain Eukaryota; kingdom Metazoa; phylum Chordata; class Mammalia; order Eulipotyphla; family Soricidae; genus Crocidura; species Crocidura indochinensis. The sequence goes on from PVKC010016529.1 coordinate 8,424, forward strand.
TAGGTAAAATAGGTAAATAGAGTGAAACTAATTTTATACCCATCTAACACCTTAGAAAATATTGCACATTCACTGTTTATTTTATATTTTTTTATTTTTAAGTAAAAACACTAATGTAAGAGCAGAACTTAATGGTGGTATTAAGGGGCAGTCTTATGTGCTATGATGGTGTGTTATGAGAAAGCAAAAGGAATATAAGGAAGTTTACCTCTATGTCTACAGATAACGAAATTGATATTATTATGAAGTAATTTATAATAATGTAACATTACTCAGATTATTATAAAACAGGTACAATATCATCACACAGGTCTTGAGATACAGCTTTGAATCACTTAAAATATGACTTAAAATAAAATTTAGTTCTATATCATAAACTTGCTATGGAAAGTGTTTGCTTTTCTGAGCATTTTTGGACATGAATATATGATAGAATAAAAAAGTCACTGTCAAGAGACACCACCATAGTTTCAATACGCTTTGGAGTTAGGAGAAAGTGGGAGAGCACAGAGCCTACCACCACCATTCTTCTATTAAAGTTAGAGTGAGAGATTCTGGCCCCTGAAGTTGCTGACTAAGGTAATGGGATGATGAAAAAGCAGACTCAGGTGCAAGGGGAGAGGAGCATTGAAAGTTTATGTATTTATTTTTTGAAAAGAAAGAAGTAATTTAAATAAGTTGATACCAACTTTATTATGGGACTATACCATCCAAGTTACAGACTAGTCAAAACACTCAAATTAAGTACTAAGGCATATTTGGTATATAGAGAGTCACTAACTCATCTTGTCTTTTGATTGAAGAATAAGAACTATTAAAAATTTTTATTCTTAATAACTACATTTTGAACTATCCTAATAATGAGAATGTATGAGGGAAATAGAAAGGCTGTCTAGAGTACAGGCGGGGACTGGGTGGGGAGGAGGGAGATTTGGGACATTGGTGATGGGAATGTTGCACTGGAGAATGGGTGGTGTTCTTTACATGACTGAAACCCAAATATAATCATGTATGTAATCAAGGTGTTTAAATAAAATATATTTAAAAAAATTGAGGGCCGGGTGGTGGCGCTGGAGTAAGGTGCCTGCCTTGCCCTGTGCTAACCTAGGACAGACTGCGGTTCGATCCCCCAGTTCCCTATTTGGTCCCCGTGCCTGCCAGGAGCGACTTCTGAACGAATAGCCAGGAGTAACCCCTGAGCGCATCACCGGGTGTGTCCCAAAAACCAAAAAAAAAAAAAAAAACCCCAAAAACTTTTATTATTAAAATGCAATGGAGACTATTTAACAGGATCACAATGTCAGAATGCAATAGGCCTCAAACAAAACAAACTCCCAAAAGAAGTTTTATAGAGAAAACTGATAATATACCAAAAAATTTAAGATGATGTAGCTTTCCCCATTTCCTTGCATTTGAAAAACAGATCTAGGTAAGTCAACATATGATAATGATACACAAATTTTATATAAGCAAGTGGATATACAATACATGGGACTTAACTTGTATTTACTATATTAAAAATACTCCATGAGTTGATAGAAGTTATTTCCTGGGGCCGGGCGGTGGCGCTGGAGATAAGGTGCCTGCGCTATCCTAGGACGGACCAAGGTTCGATCCCCCGGTTCCCCATATGGTCCCCCATGCCTGCCAGGAGCGACTTCTGAGCGCATAGCCAGGAGTAACCCCTGAGCATCGCCGGGTATGGCCCCCCCCCAAAAAAAAGTTATTTCCTAACTACTGTGGAGATGAATCATACATTTGCATCATTTGTGGGTTAGAACATTCATAAACTTATCACATAAAGCAAGAAATTTACCTTTAAAAAAGTCACAAATAAGTGGTAAACTACTGTAATAGGACACACAAAACTGTGAGGACAGATCTGACATGACCCACCTTTCAATATTATTCTCATTATTATGACACTAGGAGAATATTAAAGTTCAAGGCGAATATGTTCTTAGCATACAGAGATTTCGTGAAGAAAGCTTTTAATTAACACTTCAGGACTTTATGCAACTGAAGGAGGTTATTTCTGCATTATAGTCTTTCCTTCTGCCCTGGTTAATATACAACATATTCCTAGGTGCATTAACTACCCACCTCCCATGATTCATTTCTTCTATTTAGGACTCATTATTACTGAACTGGATGTAGTACAGTTTATATTGTTCACAGGCACCAAAACCATTTTGAGAGCAATAATCACTATGGCATTCTTCTATCCAGCATCCATTATATTTACAATGAACTTTAGTGCTGTACACTACTCACACAATCATCTTGTTATTATTTTTTTTAAATATGGAACACTTCACAAATTTGCGTGTCACCCTTGCCCAGAGGCCATGCTAATCTTCTCTGTATTGTTCCAATTTTAGTATATGTGCTGCCGAAGCGAGCGCCATCTTGTTATTTTGTAGTTTTGGGGGGGCCACAACTGGTGTTACTCCTGGCTATGGACTCAGAAATTGTTCCTGGCTTGGGGGAAGATATGGGACGTCTGATATCAAACCCAGGACTGCCCTGGGTCAGCTGATTGCGAGGCAAACACCCTAGAGCTGTGCTATCGCTTTGGTCTGTCACCTAGTCATATTGAGTTATTTAATACCTCAAATGAAATGAAAAGAAACATCACCAAACACTAATGATATAAAAAGCTAAACTGAAAAAAGCGTTATCTTTGCTTACTCCTATATATTGTATATCTTTGATTACACCTGTACAATATATACCAAAGTGAATAGTAAACCAGAATTTTTTTTACCCACTCATCTGTGGAATTGTTTCCAAATCTTAGTATACTGTAAAGAGTTGCAAGAATCACAAGATCTAGGGCCCAGGAGTTAGCATGGAGGTAAGGCATTTGCCTTTCAGGCAAAAGGTCATCGGTTCGAATCCTGGTGCCCCATATGGTCCCCCGTGCCTTCCAGGTGCAATTTCTGAGCATGGAGCCAGGAGTAACCCCTGAGCACTGCCGGGTGTGACCCAAAAACCAAAAAAAAAAAAAAAGAATCACAAGATCTTTCTGCATCGATCATAAGAAGTAGATTTTTGAATGTTTTTGAGATTAATGTTTTGAAGCCCTTAATACATTTTGAATAAACTTTGTACATGATGTGAGATAGTCCAGTATTTTTTTTTTTTTGGAATGAGGCTATTCAGTTTTCTCAACACCATTTGTTGAAGATTTCTTAGTTTTTCTTCATATATCTAGTACATAGTCAAAGACTATCTGTCCATATTATCTCAGGGTTTATCTCTATGCTCTCAATCTGTATTCCATTCATCTGAAATTGATTTTAAGAAAACTAAGTTGGCACAATCATTATGGAAAACATATATGGATGATTCTCATTATTAAAAATAAAACTATTGATTTGGATATTTATCCAAAGTAAATGAAACCACTAATTCAAAAAGATACACTGAAATTCATACTCATTATGGCCATATTTATAATAGCCAAGATATGGAAATTTCCTCAAATTTGAATTGTATTAAAAAGCAATAGTCATTAAAACAGCATGGTATAGGAATAAAGACAGACCCTCCGATCAATGGAATAGATTTGTGTATTCAGAAAATGTTCCACAGACATACAATCAATTAATTTTTGATATGGGGAAAGAAATAGACAATGGAGTAAGAAAAGCCTCTTAAGCAATCAGTGTTGGGACAATTGGTCAGCCACATGCAAAATAATGAACTTGGAATATCCATCTAATTCAGGCAAAAAGGTCAAATCCAAATAGATTAAAGACCTTGATATCAGACCTAAAACCACAAGGTATATAGAAGAACATGTAGGTAAAACACTCCATGACTTTGAAACTAAAGTCATCTTCAAAAAGGAAACACCCTTGTCCAATCAAGTAGAAGCAGACATAAACAGATGGGACAACATTAAACTGAGATGCTTCTGCACCTCAAAGAAAACAGTGATGAGTATACAAAGGCCAACCATGAAATGATAGAAACTATTCACCCAAAACCCATCAAATAAGGAGTGGACATCTAAAATATACAAGGTTATGAACAAAACTTAACAAGAAAAATACATCTAACACCATTATAAAATGGGAAGAAGAAATGAACAGACATATGAAAAAATGTTCCACTTTACTGATAATCACAGAGATGCAAATCAAAACAATGAGGTACCATTACACACCACAGAGACTGGCACACATCATTAAAGACCAAGAACAATGAGTGGAGCCAGAGCTATACAACAATGGTAGGGCATTTGCCTTACACATGGCTTACCCAGGACATACTACAGTTCAATCCTCAGCATTCCATAAGGTCTCCCAAGTGATTTCTGAGTGCACAGCCAGGACTAACCCCTGAGAGACATCAGATGTTGTCCAAAATCAAAAATAAAAATTAAAAAAAAAAAATAATAGTTATGGAGAAGACATGGGAAGAAATAAACTCGCATTCACTGCTGGTGGGAATGTCATCTAGCTCAGCATTTCTGGAAAACAGTATGAATATTTTTAAAAATCTGGAACTTGAACTCCCATATGATCCTGCGATAACAAAAAATACAATACAAAAATTCGCTCTGCATGTATATGTTCATTGCAGCTCTATTTAAATATCTACTTACAATATCAAGAATCCAGCAACAATCCAGATGCCCTTCAACAGATGAATACCTAAAAAACTGTGGAACTGGCTTTCTGCCGGGACTCAGAGGGGCGCAGAGGCCATCCTGGGTCATGTGGTTTCCAGCTGCCTGAGACCCGTTCTCAGTATTCCTGCTTCTGCCTGAGACTGGATTTTATCAGTGTTCCTGTGGGTGAGGCTGCCTGTTTCAGAGGCGGGTGGAGACGTACGCACACTAATTCCTGCTGCTTTCTGCTGAGACTCAGAGGGGCGCAGAGGCCATCTTGGGTCATGCGGTTTCCAGCTGCCTGAGACCCGATCTCATCAGCGTCCTGCTGGTGAGCCTGCTTGCTTCAGAGGAAATCTAATTATAATTAGTACTCAGATTCCAGCACCCCTTTCTGCCTGTGCTCTGTGATGTGCTGCATTTTTGGCCTGATTTCAGTCTGAAGTCCAGCATTTCTCTCTGGACAGTCTTCACTGCTGCGCAATCGGGCCTAAGATCTGATCCTGGGTGAGGCTTCATCCACGGAGGACTCCATTCCCTTGTAGGCATATCGACCCACCCAGAAAGGGCAGAGCCAGGAGTGTGGCCGCGTACATCATTTGCCCAATGAGTACCACCACAACATGTAGAAAAATCCAAAATACAAGTGTGACAATAGTGAAAAAACACACGCCAGATTCAGACATAGAGTATGAAGATGACAATTCTGATGACCAGATAATGACCAACAAACTAATCAATCTCTCAGAAAAGGACTTTAGAAAAACAATATGGAAGATGCTCAAAGAACTCAAAGAAACCATGGATCGAGTGTAACAGAACACTAATAAGAACAAGAAAACATGATGACAGAAATCACAAAACTCCAAACTGAAATAACATGTCAACTAGCAGGCCTGAAAAACTCAGGAAATGAATTGAATGACAAAATGGATAAGCTCAACACCAGGATAGAAGAAGCTGAGATTAGAATTGGTGCTGTAGAAGATGAGATAAATAACAACTCCATGCAGCGGGAGAAATTGGAAAAAAAAATTGAAACAAATGAACAGACAATGGAAAATATAGTCAAAGAAAGGGAACAGATGAAAATAGAAGTCTATGATAAGAACAACAGAAAAATTAAGAATCATTGCAGTCTCGGAGACCCAGGAAGAAAATTTCCAGGAAGAATCAACGGTCAAGAATATCATTAAAGAGAAACTTCCAGAGCTAAAGAATGTATGTGATCAAATCCTGCATACCCGAAGAGTACCAACCAAAAGAAACCCCAGAAAAAATACCCCAAGATACATCCTAGTCACAATGTCGAATCCCACAGATAGAGACATAATTCTGCAAACAACAAGATCAAAAAAGGAAATTACAGTCAAGGGAGGATCCTTGAGATTTACAGCAGACCTGTCACCAGAAAAACTCAAGGCCAGAAAGCAGTGGTGGGATATTGTGACAAGACTGAATGAAATGAATGCTTCACCTAGAATTCTATACCCAGCAAAACTCACTTTCCGGTTTGAAGGAAAAATAAATGGTTTCACAGAAAAAAAAAAAAACAGCTCAGAAACTTTATAGATTAAAAACCACACTTAAGAGAAAAGCTGAAAGACCTAATTTAAGACAAGACTAACCAAAAGACACACCAAATTTTGATAGAAAGTTGTCAGCAAATCCCAGGACAATTCTTTCTCTCAATGTCAATGGACTAAATGCAACAGTTAAGTGACAGAGAGTGGCTAAATGGTTCAAAAAACACAATCCAACTTTTTGCTGTCTACAAGAAACGCACCTGAACAGTCAGAACAAGCATAGACTCAAAATAAAAGGCTGGAGGAAAATTATTCAAGCAAACAACACCATAAAAAAAGATGGACTGGCCATACTAATATCAGATAATGCTAACTTTATACTCAGAAAGTTTATAAGGGACAAAGATGGACATTATATATTAATCAAGGGGTATGTAGAGCAGGAAGAAATCACTCTTCAAAACATACATGCACCAATGAGGGTCCAGCAAAATATTTCATACAGTTATTGACAAAGCTGAAAAATAACATCAATAATAACACAATAATTGTGGGAGACCTCAAGACAGCTTTGTCAACACTGGATAGGTCAACCAGACTGAAACCCAACATGAATTACAGGACCTGAAGAGAGAAAAGGAAGAAAGAGGCCTAGTGATATATATAGGATATATATATATATCCTATATATATATATATATAGGATATATATCCTAGTGGATATATATATATCTATCCACTAGGCCTCTAAATATATATATGACACTCCATCCCCAGAAACCTGAATACACATTCTTCTCCAATGTACATGGGACATTATCCAGGATAGACTACATGCTGGCACATAAAACATATCTTCATAATATCAAGAGGATAGAAATTTTGCAGGCTACCTTTACTTACCACAAGGCTCTGAAATTATTTGTGAATTCCAAGGAACACAGAAGAAAAACTTTAACACCTGGAAGTGAAACAGCCTCATACTGAATAAACAGTGGGTCCGAGATGAAATCAAAGAGGAAATCAAAAGGTTCCTGGAAACAAACGATAATGAAGACACAAACTATCAGTACTGCAAAAGCAGTACTGAGAGGAAAATTTATAGCTTTGCAAGCACACATCAGGAAGGAAGAAGGAACTTACCTGAGTAGCTTAATGATGCAGCTCATAGAATTGGAAAGTGATCAACAAAAGGACCCAAAAATAGGGAGGCAGAAGGAAATAACAAAGCTGAGAGCAGAAATCAATGAAGTGGAAACCCAAAAACAATCCGAAAGATCAACGAAAGCCTAAGTAGGTTCTTTGAAAAAATAAACAAGATTGATAGACCACTGGCAAAACAAACAAAGAAAGAGAGAGTGAGAGAAACTTGATAACTCCTATCGGGAATGAAAAAAGAGAGATCACTACTGATATGGCAGATTCAAAGGGTAATCAGAAACTTTGAAAAGCTCTATGCCACTAAAAATGAGAACCTAGAAGAAATGGATAAATTCTTGGACTCTTATAATCTTCCACGGTTGAAGGAAGAGGATGTAGCATATCTAAACACCCCCATCACTATTGATGAAATTAAAACGGCAATCAAATGTCTGCCCAAAAACAAAAGCTCAGGTCCAGATGGATTCACTAATGAATTCTTTCAAACTTTCCAAGAGGAACTACTACCAATCCTCGCAAGACGCTCATGAAATCGAAAAAACGGAAACACTTCCAAATACCTTTTATGAAGCCAACATCACCTTGATTCCTAAACCAGACAGAGATGCAACAAAAAAGAAAATTACAGACCAATATCGCTGATGAATGCAGATGCAAAGATCCTCAACAAAATCCTGGCAAATAAGATTCAATGCCTCATTAAGAACATCATCCACTACGATCAAGTAGGTTTCATCCCAGGAATGCCAATCTGGTTTAACATCCGTAAATCTTTCAACAGAATACACAACATCAACAATAAAAAAAAAAAATAAAAACCACATGATGATCATATCAATCAAATGCAGAGAAAACATTTGATCAGCCCATTCTTGATCAAAACTCTCAGCAAGATGGGAATGGAAGACACCTTTCTCAATATAGTTAAGGCCATCTACCACAAGCCAGTGACAAATATTATTCTCAATGGAGAAAACTTCCCTCTAAATTCTGGTACAAGACAAGGCTGTCCTCTCTCGCCACTCCTATTCAACATAGCACTGGAAGTACTTGCTATAGCGATTAGGCAAGAAAAAGATATCAAGGGAATCCAGATAGGAAAGGAAGAAGTCAAGTTCTCGCTTTTTGCAGATGACATGATACTCTACTTAGAAAACCCTAAAGACTCTACCAAAAAGCTTCTAGAAACAATAGACTCATATACCAAGGTGGCAGGATACAAAATTAACACACAAAAATCAATGGAATTTTTATATACCAACAGTAATAAGGAAGAAATGGACATTAAAAAAACAACCCCATTCACAATAGTGCCACTCAAACTCAAATATCTTGGAATCAACTTGACTAAAAATGTGAAGGACCTATACAAAGAAAACTATAAAACTCTGCTCCAGGAAATAAGAGAGGATACGCAAAAATGGAAACACATACCCTGCTCATGGATGGGCAGGATTAACATCATCAAAATGGCAATACTACCCACGGCATTATACAGATTTAATGCAATCCCTCTAAAGATCCCTACGACATTCTTCAAAGAAATGGATCAGGCACTTTTGAAATTCATTTGGAACAATAAACACCCTAGAATAGCGAAAGCAATCATTGGGAAAAAGAACATGGGAGGAATTACTTTCCGCAATCTTAAATTTTACTACAAAGCAATAGTTATCAAAACAGCATGGTATTGGAATAAGGACAGGCCCTCAGATCAGTGGAATAGGCTTGAATACTCAGAAAGTGTTCCCCAGACATATAGTCACCTAATTTTTGATAAAGGAGCAAGAAATCCTAAATGGAGCAAAGAAAACCTCTTCAACAAGTGGTGTTGGCACAACTGGCTAGTCACTTGCAAAAAATTGAACTTAGACTCCCAGCTAACATCAAGTACGATGACAAAATCCAAATGGATGAAAGACCTTGATATCAGACCCGAAACAATAAGATATATAGAACAACACGTAGGCAAATCACTCCAGGACATTGAGACTACAAAGCATATTCAAGGAGGAAAATGCACTCTCCAAGCAGGTGAAAGCAGGGATTAACAGATGGGAATATATTAAGCTGAGAAGCTTCTGCACCTGAAAGGAAATAGCGCCTAAGATACAAGAGTCACCCACTGAGTGGGAGAAACTATTCACCCAATACCCATCAGATATGGGGCTAATCTCCAAAACATACAAGGCACTGACAGAACTCTACAAGAAAAAAACATCTAATCCCATCAAAAAATGAGAAGAAATGGACAGATACTTTGACAAAGAAGAAATACGAATGGCAACAAGACACATGACAAAATTCTCCACATCACTAATCATCAGGGAGATGCAAATCAAACAACTATGAGATACCACCTCACACCACAGAGAATGGCACACATCACAAAGAATGAGAACAAATAGTGTTGGCGGGGATGTGGAGAGAAAGGAACTCTTATCCACTGTTGGTGGGAATGCTGTGTAGTTCAACCCTTATGGAAAGCAATATGGAGTTTACTCCAGAAACTTGAAATCGAGCTCCCATATGATCCAGCTATACCACTCCTAGGAATATACCCTAGGAACACAAAAATACAATACAAAAATCCCTTCCTTACACCCATATTCATCACAGCACTATTTACCATAGCAAGACTCTGGAAACAACAAGATGCCCTTCAACAGACAAATGGCTAAAGAAACTGTGGTTCCTATACACAATGGAATATTATGCAGCTGTCAGGAGAGATGAAGTCATGAAATTTTCCTACACATGGATGTACATGGAATCTATTATGCTGAGTGAAATAAGTCAGAGAGAGAGAGAGAGAGAGAGAGAGAGAGAAAGAGAAACACAGAATGGTATCACTCACCTATGGGTTTTAAGAAAAATGAAAGACATTCTTGCAATAATAATTTTTAGACATAAAAGAGAAAAGAGCTGGAAGTTCCAGCTCACCTCATGAAGCTCACTACAAAGAGTGAAGAGTTCAGTTAGAGAAATAACTACATTTTGAACTGTCCTAATAATGAGAATGTTTTAAGGAAATGGAGAGCCTGTCTATAGTACTGGTGGGGGTTGGGTGGGGAGGAGGGAGATTTGGGACAATGGTGATAGGAACGTTGCACTGGTGATGGGTGGTGTTCTTTACATGACTGAAACCCAAATACAATCGTGTTTGTAATAATCAAGGTGTTTAAATAAAATACAACAAAAGAAAAAAAGAAAGGAGATAAAGTGATATGCATGGTACCCTTTCAGTAGCAATATTGCAAACCACAATGTCCAAAAGACAAACAAAGGGAAGTACAGATATATATATGTATATGTGTATGTATATATATATAGAGAGAGAGAGGGGGGGGGATGTCTGCTCCAAAGGCAGGGGAGAGGGGAGGAAGAAAATGTGAATATTGGTGGTGGGAAATGTGCACTGGTAAAGGTAAACATTATGACTGAAATTAAATCATGAACAACTTGCAATTGTGAAATGAAAAACGTTTTATTTTTTTGTGATTTTGGGACCCACACACACCGGCTGTGGCACTCAGAGGCTACTTCAGTCTTGTTTAGAAATAGCCCCTGGAAGGCTCTGGGGACTATATGAGATGTTCCACGTTGGTTACATGCAAGACAAATGCCCTACCACTGTGGTATGGCTTTGGTCCCCAGAAGTAACTAGTCTTAACAACCTTATAACCGCATTGTTTAAATAAAGTGAGTAATAATAATAATAAAAAAAAAACTTGTGGAACTTATACACAACGGAATACTATACAGCTGTCAGGAAAATGAAGTCATACAAATTTCCCATACATGGGTAGACATGAAAACTATTATGCTGAGTGAAGTATTATACTAAGTCAGAGGGAAAGAGATAAACACAGAATAGTCTCACTCATTTGTAAGATTGAAGAAAAATAAAAGCTAGTATGGTAACAGTACTCAGAAATAATGGAGATGAGGATTGAAAGGAACAGCCCATTATATAAAGTTTACTACAAAGGTTGGTGAGTGCAGTTAGAGAAATAAGTAACCAACAATTAACATGATAATGGTAGTGAGTGAGAGAAATAAAAGGTCTGTTTCAAGGGGCTAGAGAGATAGCACAGCAGTAGGGCATTTGCCTTGCATGCAGACGATTCAGGGTGGATGGTTGTTAGAATTCCGGCATCCCATATGGTCCCTCATGCCTGCCAGGAGTGATTTCTGAGCTCAGAGTCAGGAGTAATCCCTGAGTGCTGCAGGATGTGACCCCACCCCCAAAAAAGAATGCTCGTCTGGAAGACAGGTGGGGGGAATATGTGGGCATTGATGATGGGATGGTTGCACTGGTAAAGGGAGGTGCACTATTTTTTATGATTGAAACCCAACTACAAACAATTTATAATCATGGCACTTAAATAAATATATGAATATATACTAAAAGAGATGTGAAAATGATCAGTATCCTATGAGAGATTAGTGGATAAAGAAATTATGGCATTTTTCTAATAATTTTATTAAATCATGAAATGCATGTATGATTGTGCTGGAAAGATAGTACAGTGGGTCAGGATGGCACTTGTTCTCTTCATGACCAATCTGAGTTCTACCCCCAGCATTGTTCTCCAGGCTCTTCAGGAATCATTGCTGAGTGCAGATGTGAGCCCCAAACACAGCATTTTCTCTTATCCTCATCAAACCTTAAATTTTGCCTATCTTTAAAAAAAAATTAATGGTCTTCTAACTGTGAAAAATGACATCTCATATGGCTTCAACAAGATTGCTTTCCTGGGGGCCGGGCGGTGGCGCTGGAGATAAGGTGCCTGCCTTGCCTGCGCTAACCTAGGACGGACTGCGGTTCGATCCCCCGGTTCCCCATATGGTCCCCCGTGCCTGCCAGGAGCGACTTCTGAGCGAATAGCCAGGATTAACCCCTGAGTGTTGTTGAGCTACAAAGTTGGTAAACCCGCGGCTGATATATCCAGCCATGAGCTGTGGGGGAGGCCTTGGCAATAATCGTCCACACTAAATGACTCAAGCAAAGATGTTTGGGGGGACAAAAGGTTTGG
>PVKC010016530.1:0-20771 GCA_004027635.1 Crocidura indochinensis
ATACATAGATGATGGGTATAATAAAAGTAATATCTTTCAAATATAGCAAAAATACATCTTTCAGCTTAAACTCTAGAGGAAAGTAAAATGCATTCATTAAAGATCTATCCAGAAAATGTTTTAAATATTTTAATTGGATTTCTTGGTATTGAATAGCTAATCATCTTAATACTTAATGGTTTTCATCTAACAGCAATAGCAATTTGATATTAAGTATTAGACAATAAAAATTATGATTGCATCTTGCTTGCACACACATATATCCCACTCTGTGTGTCCAACTGTTTGTTTCTTACTATCTGTTTCTCTGTATCCCATTTTATATATACTTGATGAAATAGTCTCATGAGCTACCCAGTGGAGAAGTCCAAATGGAAAAGGAATAGGTGATGAAGGTAAATCTTGTTTAGTTTGGGATATACTTCAAGGAATCTGCTGGAGGTGCATGAATGGATCATATAGGCTACTAGGGATCAAAAGGCAATTGCTCTATCTACCACAAGTACTATTGTGATATTCCTGGGCACAAATCTTGAATGGAAAGCTTGAGGTTCTGCAACCCTAATCCAGCTACCAATGAGGGCATTATCCTACCCAAATAACCTTGTGAGTGAGCACAAAAGTGAATCCTTGCCCATTTTAAGCTATCTAACTAATTTTATTTTCTGATAAATATTAAAACAGAAGTCTTATTTGATTTAGCACTGACTGAATTAATAGCTCAGAGACTGAGATAATAAATGTACGTTATTTTAAGTGACTTAATTTGGAAAAATTTATTACACATAATTACATAGCTAATATCAGTGCGACAATTAAAACAATGGAAGTGGCTTAAAATTCAAATTATTCTTAATCATCAAAGTAAATCATTTCTAAAATGAGCTAATTTTCTGAAATGTGTAGAAGTTATAAATATAAGATAATTTATATGCATTTTATCTATATTTATTAAAATAACTTTCTATTGAGAATTAGAGAGACAAAAATCACACTGAAATATTTAGTTCCACTTGTATGGATATATAGAAAATATACAATGGGAAAATAAAAAACATGGAAAATAAAGAAAAAGAAAGTAGCATAAACAAAAGTATGCTCATAAATTACTCAATTCAAATAGTAAAGGAACTGGATCTATAATACAGCAGGTAGGGCATTTGCCTTGAATGCTGCTGACCTGGATTTGATCCTCGGTATCCCATATGTCTCCAGAGCCTGCCAAAAATGATTTCTGAGTACAGAGCTAGAAGTAACCCCTGAGCTCTGCTGAGAATGGCTCAAAAATAAACCAGACCAAAAAAAAAACCTATATGATTGTTTATATTTCTTGCTTTTAAAGTTTTGAATCATACCTGGTAGATATACTCTGGGATCATTCCTGATGGATCACCTGTGAGGCTGGAATGCATAAAAGGCAAATGCTTTAGCTCCTTTACTGTTTCTTTGTCCCTGCATAAAATCCTATATATGTGCTCAAATCATATATATATCCTATATATATGCTAAAATCATATATATGCTATATGATATATATATATATAATATAACAAAGTATATATATGGCAAAATAAACCTAAAATAGCACTAAAATAAATGATAATAAAATCAAAAACTAAAATTTAGAATAGATAAGCATACAGAAATATTATGTATGAGAAATAACAATAATACGAGGACAGCATGTGAAAGATTTTAAAGTGTTCAGAGTGTAAGAAGTCAGTTTAGGAAAGTCACTGTATAATCATGGTCTAGCACTCAGAGACAGTTCATAGCACTCTGCTGTTGAATAAAAGGATTCACCAAAGTGCCAGCATCAGATAAGATCTCTTTCTGATTACCACTGAAGCAAGATGAAAGCAAAATTACTTTATATTTGAGTGCAAACCACAGCAATGCACTAGCCATAGACCTTATCAGATATGCCTCTTCTGATATGTATGACTCATTATTGATTGTTTTTGTTTACCAGCCAGTGTTTCACTCCAATTAATTTCTCCTGCTTTCTTGATCTAAATGTTAAGATATCTAATCATGTAACTGTTTTTATTCCTAATATCATACAATCCAGAGCAAAACCAAAATTTAGAATAATTAATGTGTAGCACAGGTTGAAAGTCTATGACAGTTAGGCACTACTAATGCTCTTACTACTTATATATTCACATTTCCCATTGTATATTTTGTCCTGGAAATAAACAATAAATCCAAATTTATTTAACTAGATTTATTTAACTTCATTTTCCTGTTGGTTTAGAATAGAATATATTGGCAATATTTTCCAAAATATTGTCTGTGATAAACAGTAAAGACTGAAAATAATACTAAAGAAATTTTAAGTAATATTTTAAGCAACAGAAAGAAAGGTAGAGATATCTTAAAGCAGTGAAAAACACCAAGTAAAATAAGTAGGTATTAAATGTTGACAAAATTTTTGTATTAAATCTGAATACTTGGGGGAAGCTGAATAATTATTAAAAAAAAAAAAAGTATTCACTTACCAAAGCCTCCAAACTGGCCAGGGTTGCCTGGAGAAGGAAATGAACTCCACCCAAGGTCATGAGGAGGATTATATTAGGAAGGAATAGAGGGAGTTTCTAACTTTTTGATAATCTTTGTAATGATTGGCTTATTTTCTAAGGGTACCTTCTCACTGCTCCCTTTCCTTCCTTGATAGGTTACCTGTTATGGCCAGGTAGCTTGGGGGCAGTGTTAATGGAAATAGGCTTGAAGAAACCCAGCTTGTGGTTTACACTATATGGTCCTTACAAAATAGCTTCCCTCCCTGCTCAGAAACTAAGGGAAGCCTGACATGTGTCCTGTACAAAATGGAGCCCTTCCTTGCTCATAATCCAGGACCCCACATTCCCTCCTCTTCTGATGGACTCTCCGTGAGATTCCTCATTCCTGTCTCTACTTATGGGCACATGCATACTGGGGTCTTAGCACAAGCATTTTAACTGTACTTATGCATGCCTAAATAAAGCAGGTGAGGAAATTAATTATGTAAGGAGCTACTAAGAAAATTATCTCCAAAAAAGTGAATAATGGCCCAGTCAGAGGGTTTATCAGGGAGGTTTTTCAAGGTGATTGAATCACTCTTTATACCAGGTAGCAGATTCTTTCTATACCCTTTCCCCCTCCTGCAAACTAGCCTTCACCTGAAGTAAATATTGACAATTTCTAATAAAAGTTACATATCAACTCTTATGTGATTACCTTAGTCATTTAAACATCATATTTTCTTTGTAAAATTGTATAAATTAATTTTATAAACATAATTTTTGCTTACTTGGTTTGGGGTCATATCCAACAATGCTCAGAGTTACTCCTAGCACTGTACTCAGTAATTACTTCTGGTAGTAGTTAGGGGAACATGTGAAATGCTGGATATAAACCCAGGTTGACTACATGCAAGACAGGCCTATCTGCTGTGCTATTGGTCTGGCCCCAGGATTACTTATTATTCATTTTTTGTAAATTTCTTCAAGGTCTGTGGGCCACTTCAGTGATACTCAATCTATATACACTGAAAAACCCAATGATGTGGGGGCATCCAGGACCATATGGATGAAACTAAGTGAGGCATCAAACTACACTCCACAGTCTTGGATATTAGCTAATAGTGGTTGAATAGTTAAAGAATATTTTCTCTTATTCAGTAGAATAACTTTTTGTTCTGGTGATAATTTCTTTAACAGTGCTGCAGTTTTTTTTTTCAATTTGGCATGATTTTATTCAATATTGTTTTTGTTTTAGTAGTTAAGAAAGTTGAACAACTATGGGGCCCAGGAGATAGCATGGAGGTAAGGCGTTTGCCTTTCATGAAAAAGGTCATCCGTTCGAATCCCGGAGCCCCATATGGTCCCCCGTGCCTGCCAGGAGCAATTTCTGAGCATGGAGCCAGGAGTAACCCCTGAGCACTGCCGGGTGTGACCCAAAAACCAAAAAAAAAAAATTGAAAAAAAAAAGTTGAACAACTGAAGGCATTATTGAAACTAAACTGCTGTACCAGTTTTCTGAGGTATTAGGCACTTGGTCTAACATCTGTTTCTATGCATGGTGTGAGATAATAATCCATTTTCAATTACCTTCTTATACATGTAACTGATTACTTTTTCCAGCAACATCTGCTGTAATGGCTTTCCTTACTCTATTGCATATTCTTGGATCCTTTGTCTTAAATTGTTTTTCTGCTGTATATGTGATGGTTTATGTCTGAGCTTTCAATTGATTTCATTGGTTAAAATGTCTACTTTTATTCTAATACCACACTGTTTTAATTACTATAAGTTTGTAATATTTTTGCCTTTTAAAATTTATTTTATTTTTGGTTTTTGGATCACACCTGGTGGTGCCAGAAGTTACTCAGGTCCTGGTTCTGCAAATAGAAATTATTCCTGAGTGGCTCCGAAGACTAGATGGAATACTGGGGATCAAACTTGGGTTGGATTCATGAAAGGCAAATGTCTTACTCTCTGTGCTTTCATTTCACTCTGGCCCATATAAAGGTACCTGTCTTTTTTTTCTTTTGCTTTTTATTTAATTTTTATTTAAATACTATAATTAAAAATGTGTCCATAACCCAGTTTCAATCTCATAATATATACCTCCCATCATCCATGAATGATTCCCACTATGAATATCCCTGGTTTTCCACCCTCATCCTTGCCTGCCTTTGGAAAAGGCCTTTTACTTCTCTTTCTTGTGTTTTTCCATTTTAGATACTGTGATTAGCACTTTTGATAATGAGGAATATCATACATATCACTTTATCTCCATTCAACACGTAGGTATAGGCCTGAGTGATCATTTCCAATTATTATTGGCATAGTGATCTCTTCTTTGAACTAATTGCACTTCTCCACTATTTGTGGCAAGCTTCCTACCATGTTCTGGTCCTCCTGGCTCTCCTCTCTATTGTCTCTGGATATTATTATCACATTATCTTTTATTTTTTATGCCCCATAAATGAGATTTTTCTATTTTAATCCACTCATTGTGAGTCATTTCACTCAGTTATTGTTCTCCATATCTATCCATGTATAATCAAATTTCATGACTTCATCTTTACTAACAGCTGCATAGTATTTCTTAGTGTAAATGTATTATAGATTCTTTAGCCATTCATCTGTTTCTGAGCACTGGGGTTGTTTCCAGTCTCTCTCTATTGTAAATAGTTCTGCAATGAACATAGAACAGATGACATTTTTGTATTGTGTTTTTGTATTTCTAGGGTATATCCCTAGAAGTGGTATTGCTATATCATATGGGAACTCAATTTCCAGTTTTTTGAGAATATCCATATTGTCTACCCAAGAAGGCAAGGCAAGTTGGCATTCCCACCAGCAGTGAAAGAGAATCCCTCTCTCCTCACATCCATGCCAGCACTGGTTGTTTTTATTCTGTTGATATGTGTCAATCTCTGTGCTGTGAGATGATATTATTGTTTTAATTTGCATCTTCCTGAAATTAGTGGTGTGGAGCATTTTTTCATGCATGTTTTGGCCTTTTGTATTTCTTCTTTAAGGAATTTTGTCTATTCATTTCTTCTCCCCAACTTTTGATGGGGTTATCTTCTTTCCTCTCTAGATCTCCACAATTTTTATGCTGTTCCTCTTGAATTTGTCCCAAAGGCCTATTGTTGATTCACTTAATTTGAGGATTGTTTTCATATCTTTGGTAATTTATCTTAAGACTCTTTTTCAATTTCTAATGTCTTGGGTGGTGCTATGCAGCTCATATTCCATCTCACTGCTTCTGTCCTCAGCACCTGCTATTCTGCTGGGGAAGCTTTCCAGTGAGTTTTTACATTTTGCCTAACAGGTTTTTCAGACCTGTTATTTAAGTCTGAATTCTCATGAAGCTCTCATTACTATTGTGTCTTGTTTGCTCTTTGTTTGATTCACTCCATGGTTCTTTGATTCCTTGAGCATCTTCCACATTTCGTCCTAAAGTTCTTATCAGGAAGATTATCAGGAAGATTGGCCGGCACTGGTTGAGTCATTGAATTCCCACTTTCATTCACTATGTGTGGTGAGGTTCTGCATTGCCTTTCCATTGTGACTTTTGCAGTGTGTGGTGATATTTTTATGTATTGTGATAGGGCTCTTTGTCTAGGAGCAATGTGAGACTGTGGAGCAAATCGGCCCCACTGCAGACTCACAGCTCCTGTTGGGCTTAGCCTTAGCACACTCCCTGGACACTAAAGTCTGTGTCTCTTATGCAGATGGCTCTAGGCCACGTGACAGCTCAGAGACCTTTGGCTCAGAGTCTGAATTTAGGAATAAGAGCTGCACTCCCAGATGGTCTCCTAGCAGTTGCTGTTCTATTTCCTGGCCTCACTCCACTGTTAGCAGCCCTCCAATTGTAACCTGGCTCCTGCCCCTTCCCTTGATGGTGATGTCTGCAACCTGAGCTAAGCTACTTTGATGAGTCTGTGACTCCATAATTCCCAGCTCTGCTGCAGGATCATTTCAGGGCAATATCCTGTCTCTGGGAACATTGCAGTCACTGTCACTGCTTCTAGCTCAGCCTCTGTTCTCCAAGGCTAATCTGCTGCCATTTTTCCCCCAAGCGATCTCCCTCAGTGCTTGATATTTAGTCTAGTGATCTTTGCTTTTTCTCCAGGTGTCTTGTCCCATTGTTAGGCTCAGGGGTTTGGGGAATGTCATGCTTGGGTCTCTGTGGCACGAGTTGCTCTACATGTTTTCCAGCTCCTCTCTGCTGCTGCCCAACAGCTACTGTTGTCTCTCCTCCATCATTTTTCCTGATTCATTTCATATTTGTAATATGTTTTAAGTTAGAATCTTAATATTTTTCACCTTTACAAATTGCTTAAACTATTCAAGTTTTTTTTTTCAAAAATGGTCATACAAACTGATAATATTCATTCTTTGTCTTTAAAAAGTGCCATTGAATTTTTTTAGAAGTCACTCAGGACTGATGGTTTAATGCAATGACTGATGATGAAATGCTGACTGGATCCTGCATTGCTAATGGAATCCAAACTTCCCTAGAAACCAAGAGTTCTGGGTTCCTCTTGGGTTATATCCGGTAGTGATTGAGGACCCTTAGAGAGGTATTCAACAATGCTCAGGGGGCCTGGAACTGCCAGGAATCAAATCTAGGATTTGATTAAATGTTAAGTAAGCAGTATAATCACTCTATATCACCTGGATGTCATTAGAACTTTTATACAAATATCATTAAATCTTTAAAATAGATTCATAAAAAGGCCAATTTCCCAATCTTAGTTGTTTTAATTCATAAGAATGAGATGCTATTGTATTTTTAATTATGTTTTTCTTCTTTTTTCCCCTTTCTTCTTTTAAATTGATATTTATAACCTCTAGATGGACTACTCCTGGGTTTCTTTCTTTCTTTTTTTTTTATTCCTTTTTTTTTCCTCTCAAACAGAACCACATAACTTGAATCATCTTGTTCTGCCTCATAAATGAAGGACGAAAATGGATGGTACCACGACCAAACAGTCGTATAACATTGAGTAGAAATAAAAAAGTAATCAGACTTAATAAAAAAAGGAATGAGATGTTTCCATCACTTTGAGCCTTCTATTTGTTTAAATACTGATTTACAGTTTTATGTGTATAAGGTTTTAATCTCTTTTAAAGTGATTCCTCGACACTTGATTATTTTTATGTGAGTATAAATGGGACACATTTTAAAAAATTATATCTTCTGGCTAATTTTTATGTAAAATTAATTTTATTTATTGGTTTTGTAGTCTTTTACTTTATTTCATTATATCACCATTTTGGGTTTTGTTTGTTTGTTTTTTGGACCACAACAGGCAGCAGTAGGCTTGTAACTGGCTCTGTGCTGAGACATCACTCCTGGCAGGCTCGGGGGACTATATAGGAGGCCAGAGATCAAACCCAGATTGGCTGTGTGGAAGGCAAATGCCCTACCCGCTTTGCTCCAACCTCATATTTCACCATTTCTATGTGCTGGTGAGTCTTCCATGCTTTCTATGTACTGGTGATCTCTCCAAATAAAAAATTTATAAATTGAATATTGATTTCATTCTTTTTACTCTCCTAATTGCGGTGGTTAGAATTTCTAGTGTTATCAATTAATAGCAGTGATAATAAACATCATTGTCCTATCACTGAATTCCAATGCCCTACTATGACATTTTCTTAATTTTTTCCCCTTAATTATATATTTTTACAAATTCTCCACAAACTTAAAACAGTTGCAAACTGGTTGAAAGTATATATTATCTTATATTTGCTCTTTCTTTAGACTGAAAAAGAGAAACTAGGATTAGAAAAGTTTTAGCTAGTATCTGCCAGATTATGTTTAAAAACATCTATGTTGAAGCCAGATGGTCTGTTAAGATCCTTGTCTTGCCACTTCACTGTTGGGTGAATCATATAAAACTCCTTTATTAATGACATAATTTAATGAGTGACTATAAGAATATCAATCAGTTCATGTATGTAAAGTTCATTTAAAATTGGGGAGACCTTTATGAATGGATTCTGGGAACATTGGTGGAATGGGATTGGTGCTGAAACATTTCATATCTAAAAATCAGCTATTTATGTCTTTGTAAATCACAGTGATTTAAGTAAGAATTTAAAAAATGTTTTGTAGTCATTAGGTACTCTATTAAACTGAATTTGATGTCCTCAGAAGTTCCTGATTAATGTGCAATCCTAATTACTCTAATTGAAACTTTGGTGATAAGGTCTTTAAAGAGGTCTTTACATTAAAATTAGGTCTTTAGATGTGATTGCAATGCAAAGGTGAATATCCTTACAAAAAGAAGTTGTATATATATACATATACATATATATACATATATACTCATAGTGGGGGTTCTGGAGACAGAACAGAGATATAGGCCATATATTTTCCTTTCTAATTATTTTAATTAAGTTGTTAAATTATTTTATTTAAATACAGTGGTTACAAGATTGTTCACAACACAGTTGTTTTTTCCACAGTAACAAAGTTGTTCATGATTGATTTTCAGTCCCACAATGTATAACACCCTTTACCAGTGCACATTTCCTGCTACCACTGTCACCAGTTTCTGCCTTTTTTTTTTTTCATTAGAAGGTCAGAAAGATGCCATGATCTTAGAGTAAAATAATTGTACCTTCCTAATCATGCTACTCTATTTGGCCATATTTGACCATGCAAAATAGATTCAAGCACTTTTGTATTAGCTAGAATTAATAATTTCTTCTGGAGAATAGGCCACTCGAACTCTGTATAAATAAATTGGAAATATATATATATATGTATATATAAAGTGATTAAGAAATACTTCCCTTTCCTAAAGAATAGCTCGATTGCTCCCTTTCATGAAATTAGTCTCTCTCAGTAAAATTCCCAGTGTCTAAAGTATGTAATACAATGCAATTCATATTGTAGACAATCGATAATTCTTTTTCTCCTGCTGCTAAGGTTACTGCAACACCCACGTTTAATTCCCATTGCACTACTTTGAATTATGTGTCCTTCCCTGAATCAATTACTGTGTGTGAGAAACTGGAAAATACCTTAATATCTTCAGTAAAAAGAGAAAATACAGTTTTATTACTGTGTCTAAGACTACAATTTCTGTTTGGATATTTTTTCTCTCTCTCCCAATCCATGACATTATCAAATGATAGTATTCTAAATATAAGGGCTTCTAGAAGCTTTTCTTTGTAAAATATATGATATAAAACAGTACTGAAATCTTAAATGTTAAGTATACAAATATTAATAATCATTGCATCACGTGTTTTTGGAGTTAGATACAGTTTTAGAAGACAGCACATTCATTCCTTTATCTGATTTTGTGGGCACTCCATTAACCTGGTTAATACATGTCTAGTTCTCATTAATAAGAAAGGACTTAATGCAGGGACTCAATAGACTTTTTATTTTCAGATTTAAACTCATCCACACCACTGATGAAAGGAACGTGGAATTTCAAATGAGTAAGAATATATTGTTATATAACATTGAAATGTGTCCCCCCCAATCAATTAGATTTGCATGTAACTCCTTTGTGATGATACTTAATTCTTTCATGACTAGTTAATCTTTTGTAATCCTCTTGATAAACCAAAAAAATAGCAAATCTAGGAAATAGTGCTTTCTATGAGTTTAAGAAAAATCACTTATAATGATGAAAGAAAGAACAGTCCCCAATTGGAAATCACAGAAAAAAAAATGTTATTATAAAGGATGAACCCTTAAGGAGAGCTTTGTGAAAATTACTTCAAATGCTACTAACTTTAGAGTGAGACTAAATTAAGATAGTACATATATGTGTGTGGTGCAATTGCATATAACATAGCCGGTAGTTTTCCACTTGCGTAAACTGCTAATAATTAATTATATTTAAAGATAAGCCCAATGTAAAATGCAGTACAACTTCCTTTAGAAGAGGAAGAAAATAATGTTCTTCTATTTAACAGCCTAAGAATGTCAGATTCTGTTTCATCTTCTGATATAAACAAAATTAAACTAAAAAAACCCAAAAGATACTAAAAACAAAAATAAACTATTCAAAATACTTTCATTTTATAAGAATTCTTTAATATGCATATGGGCATGCATATACAGAATAGAATCTTATTTATATATAAATAAAACATGTCATTTCTGTTTTATCTCCTGATATAAACCAGTAATACCTTAAAATGAACTATTTACAATAAACTGATTCCTTTCATAAGTAACATTTCTATTACATTACATATAATATAAAAGAATCCTAGATAAAATACATTTTTAAAAAGCATTACATTAACATCTTTTCAGAAAATTGTTAGAATAACAAAACCATCGTAGGTGGATGTTTTCAAATGAAACACTTTGTGTTCTCCCTGAAGAACTTCCAGATTTGGGGAAACATTTCCTGGTATCTCTGAACAAAATGAAACTAAATAAGGTATACTGGTTCTTAGGTTAGTTCAAGCTTCTTTCATTCTTTTGGTACCAGCACCAATGAACCATTTTCAAAATTGATGATTTTTTTTTTCTAGTGCTAAGCTCCTATTTTGGCACTTCAGGAAAAATTAGGCTTTAAGGAGCATGAGAATAACATTGAACAGTATTTTTTGGGGGGGCATGGGGTGCTAAATCTAAAGCTGCTCAGGGCTAATTCCTGGCTCTGCACATCAGAATTACTCCTAGAGGTGTGCAGGGGACCTTATGGGTGCGAAGAAAACAACCTTGTACTTGATGTACTGTGATTTTTACAGGTTTACAACCATTTGGGTTGAAAAAATAATGTGTTTTATTATTCCATCGGAAACATTTGATTTAAATCTTTCACCTATTTTTTAAGATAAAAAATCTTGTTCATTTAGAAAAGGAGAGAGTCTTCTAGACTTTTTCACCTTTGGATACAGGATTCTAATTAATCTATAAAGTGTTATTGAAGTAACTTGAAACTCAGAGACAATCTTTATCCATTAGAATTGCAGAAAAATTCTGCCAATGGTCCCGACAAATCTGATTATTATCCTGTTTATGTGAACTCTTTGATGGCACAAAGAACATCTCTTCCCCAGCATGACTGAAAATGCAGGTACTTGGTTTGACAGGAAGGATAATCACACTGACTGATCTAAACTAGAGGCTTAGAAAAAATCAATCTTCAGGGAGAAGCAGCAGCACCTGCATACATTCTAACTTAGACCTGGCAAGAAGTGAAGTAACTGCTTCTTTAAATTTTAGGCTTTCAAAGTGTCTGCACAGTATTTGAAAAGACTTCCATTTAATCACTCAACTCTGGATATTAATTACTGGCCTATGAATGCCACCAACATTTGCTATGCATGAGCAATGAAGATAACGAAAAGACATACCAATTAGAGCCCGTTAACTCAAAATTTTAAATAGATTAGATAAAAAGGGACCAAATGAGCCACAGCAAAAAAAAACTTGTCTAGATTTTCTGTTCATTAGCAGAATGACCTTTCTCTTCAGATCTTTGAAGAGAAAGAAATCAAACTGGGCAAGAGTTTTTATTATTTCTTTATAAGCAGGACACTTCAGAGTCCGAAAAATCTTTTTGTTTATTTTTTAAGGAGATATCTCAGATCTTAATCTGAAAGACAAAAATAAAATGAGGTATTAGAAACCAAAAATAAGTCATTTAAACATTTTAGAGGTCATTAAGTCCCCTACTACAAGAAGTATCCTTGCCAACACAACCCTCCACTCCCAGTCTTTCTCGGCCTTCTCATTTCTGGATGGAGCTTCAATTCAAAGTATATTCTCTATATGAAACATTTGATAAACATTGATCCACTACCCCAATATTGAAGTGCCTGCACTCCAATTCTTAAACTTCAGGGTTTTACTTTGTAGAATTGCAGTGCTGCTCAAAGTCAATCAGCCATCTGGTTCTCAGAAACTTTTAGGCTCACACCTGGTAATGAACGTGCCCTACCCTGACTGTTGAACTATCTCCAGGACCTAATACACAAATGTAAATAAAAATGAACTTTTGTATTTCATCATAATGACTTATCTCTCAATAAACTAGTTTTACATGTCTCAGAATCCAAGTCTGAGAAAGTATTGCTTTTATATGTTCAGAATAGCTTTCAACATATTGAGGTCAGAATCTCTTTTCTGATATCTAATAAGAAAACAGATTTTTTTCTCTTAAAAATTTAAAATTTTACATGTAATTTCTTCAGTTTGCCCTAGTTTTAACTTAGACTAGTTTATTTTGATGATAAAAGTTGCCTGATAATGTACTCTTCATCTCTAAAAGTCTGTTATCTTGGCTAAATCCTCTTTCACAATCTGGAAGAATAGGGACCAAGGAGATTCTATAGTATACAAGGCACAGTCTTGCATACAGCTCACCTGGGGTTCAATTTCATGGCACAAAATACACTCCTTAAGTTCCATCAAGAGTGATCTCAGAGCACAGAGTCAGGAGTACATACCACTGAGTGTGAGCCCAAAATTTTACCAAATATAAAATTTTATATTTTCAGTTATTAAGCCAATACTAACAATAGCTTATTAAATTGCATATGTGAATCAAGCGATTCCTAAGACCAAGAGACTCAAACTTTATGCCAGAGATTGTTTGGTAGACGTAGAATACATTGGTAATATTATATATTAAAAATTCCAGAAATTGGGACCGGAGAGATAGCATGGAGGTAGGGCATTTGCCTTGCATGCAGAAGACAGTGGTTTGAATCCCGGCATCCCATATGGTCCCCTGAGCTTTTCAGGAGCTATTTCTGAGCATAGAGCCAGGGGAAACCCCTGAGTACTGCGAGGTGTGACCCCCAAAACAAAACAAAACAAAATCCCAGAAATTCCCTGTAAAAGACCTATAAAACAATCTTCTAGATGTGTAGTTGAGATGATAGCTTGAGAATGCTACTTTGAAATAATGTGGTACAACAAAGAAATATACCCTTGAAACATAATCATTGTTTTCTCTTTTGGGGAAACACCCAGTGATGTTAGGGGTTACTCCTAGCTCAGAAATCACTCCTGGCTTGGGGGACTATATGGGATGCCAGGGGATCAAACCATGGTCCCTCCCAGGTTAAGCACTACTGCTTGTGCCACACCACTCTGGTCCCAACATTAACCATTTTTACATACTAGGCTTTAGATATAGTCTGGAAGATAAAGAAAGGCTCTAATAATGTTCCTATTTTCATTCACTCAGTGACCCAATTGGAGAATTTCTGCTTTCTTCCCTGACTCTAGTTTTTTGAATATCCAAATGTCTGAGTTCCCATAAAGGCTTTTTTTTTTTGACCAGGAGTCACAGCAAGAGATTCATATAGCTTTAAATAATATTTGCTCCGGGTCCCTTTTACAGCTTGTCCAAGAGACTCGAGGCCAATGATAGAGTCTTAAACATGTTCATATTAATAAAATATAAAAATCATTATATTTTAATTAAAAAAACTTCTAGTTTCGGGGCCTGAGAAATTGTAAAGTGAATAGGGCATTTGCTCTGAACATTTTTCACCCAGATTTGATCCCTAGTAACTCATATGGTTCCACAAGTCTACCATGAGTGATTCCTGATGGAGAGCCAGAAGTAAGCCCTGACCACCACCACCTTTCCCCACAAATAAATAAAACAAAATTATTCCATTTTAAAGTGGGTTTTAATGTTAAGAATTAGGTCTGAAAGTTTAGATTTATTTTAGCAAAATGTAATATGTCTTTCTTTGTTTCATCAGTAGACAGGTTGAAAGCCATTCTCATCCATCTTCTCTCAATCCCAGAGGAGTTTTCATTTCTTTTATATCTATAGACAGGCAATATTAAGTGGGCTGGTAGTGAAAAGCACTGCAATAAGTAAGTTGCAATACATTGTCACTCACTAGCAATTTCTTCATTTGGAAGCCAGTTTGTGGACAAACAGTTGAAACCACTAAGGAACAGTTATGATGTTATATTAATATAATTTTAAAGTGAGGTGCCCAGATTTTACAATCTTACCTTTTCTCAATACTGTCTCAACTACACAATATAAAGTGAAAGCACTATCTCTTTTCAAGAACATGTCACTAAATTAATTCCTTCAAAGATAACTTTAGCATTTTATTTTCTCTCATCCTACTATTCTTTAATAATTTATACAAAACAGAAAAACCTTTTCCTTTCTTTCATACAGTGCTATTTATTTGACTGTACCTGGTCACACAACATTTTTAAATCCTGAAAACATATATTAGTGACTTGCAAATATTTTTACTTCTGACTACATTTTGGTAATGTAATTAGTAGTGGAATCCAAGATCTCTTGTTTATCACCGAATATCTAAAAACATCAGATATAGAAAAACATCACATTGAACAATGTTTTGCCTCCATATATCATGAGCTGTTCAATATTATAGATATATTGATATTTTTGCATAGTATATTAGATCCAGCAAACTATTATTTGATTATTTTCTTTTGAGTGATAATTCAAATGGACTTTATATTCTAAAGTGATATTCTGCAATGAGAATTTTCCATAATTTTGGATTTATATTCTAGTGAGACACTGCCTTTAATTCAGAAATGCATGCTAATTCAGAAGTTATAACAATTTGATTGTTATTTGAATTTCAGCAGAGAAGTCTCATCTCAATTTCATTGTCAAATCTTAAATTTAGTTATGATAATAATAATAAGGAAAACAAATAGTAGATTTCCACTTGCATAGAAGCATATATTTAAGTGAATATATTTAACAATTGTTACTTAAAATTATATTCTCATGGGAAAAGTCATATATTTATAAGAAAATTTACCCACATTTTTTCAGTACATATGTAAAAGATTATATTACATTCATTATTTATGATGCATAATTTATTATAGATAATTAAAATTATGCTGTATATTAAATAACAGACATAGCATTTAAAAAACATTAGACTGATTTATTCTTTTTTTTTGGTTTTGGGGTCACACCCTGTGACATTCAGGGGTTACTCCTGGCTATGCCTTCAGAAGTCACTCCTAGTTTGGGGGACCATATGTGGCTCCAGGGATCGAACCCAGGTCAGTCCTGGGTCAGCTACGTGAAAGATGCTTTGGCCCCTAGACTGATTTATTCTGATGTTACAGTAATGTTTCTAAGAAAATTATCTATCTTTCACCTAGATATGTTTCACACCTAAAATACTTTTTATTTGTTATTTGTTAAGAACATGGATGTCAATTATATTATGCCATATATATTTTTATATATGTTTTTCAAATTTTTAATATTTCTGTGTGAAGTTAGCTTCACACAATATTTAGATACTACATTTTCCACACCATAAATAAATAACTAATAAATAACATAATAAATAACAAAAAAGAGATCTATACTTGTTCTGTGCTTTTTCTTGGCTCTTAAATAGAAGTGATACTACAGTGTTAGACAGTTTTTTTAAACTCATGCATGCCCAAAATTATAATGGCAGAAAATTATACTAAGATAACTACTAATATGTTATTTATCTGGAACCAACAAATGTGTCAGCTGTTTTTTGATTACCTAGTTTCTGATTTTGCTTTTCACATGATTGTCTGGAATCCCCCGGAAATATCATGTAAACTCTTCCTGTGATTCTTCCAAATAGTTTATGACACTTATTTATCCTTCTAATAGCTAGTCAGGATTAATTTTCTGCCAATAAAATCTCACTGATATATTTTTGACATCTCATGGAATTTAAAAATGTTGATATCATTATTATACTTGCATCATTGAAGGTGCTATGTACATTTTAGCTTCTTTATGAGTGAGCTCTCCTCCATGTGGAATATGAGACTAAAATATTAACCAAATGTCACTATAGATAACCACTAAGTACTGTTGAAGAAGTATAATGTAGAAGCATAAACTACTAAGTAATAAACATAAAATGATAATCTGCAGAAATGTTTACTTTTGTCAATATAACAATACAATCAAAACATTTATTTTAGGAGATGGATTTGAGATGAATTCAATGTAAAAAGTTAAACTAAACTTATGCTGAGAATTTTACTCACTTGGACATACTAACCAAATTCTAGGTAAAAAAACATGTTCCTACTGGAAAGGAGCTGAGATATAGTAGTTAGTGTGGGTTCTTTGTGTAATTTCACAGTTTGAAAAACGTAAAAGATCTTACCATCAACTTCTCAGGATTATAATATTAATGTACTAGGCATTTGACAAACATACTCAATAGTGCTAGCTATGATTCATAGCTTGAGGATCTTCTTGTTAGCTAAAATGAGCATTTCCCACCCAAACCCCATTCTTAGTATAAAAACCTGCCTGCATCTCTGCTGTACACAACAACATATTCAAAAAATATTTCTTTCTATTTACAAATTACATTATGCAGAACTTATGTTCACAGTAAAACAAAATTAAACAGCAAACTTTATGTACCCTTCCCTCCATCAAACTTGTTCAGAATTATGTGGTTATTCTAGTTCTCCCATTATATGAACCATTAGACTAAATTCAAATATTTTTTCTACTGTAATCTAATTGAGATTCTATACAACAAAGGAAATCTTTAAGTAGATTATTATAACAGTGTCTTCTAAGCATAGAAATTAGTATCGTTCATACTTAAAAATTAGGGACAATCATTAACTGCAGTATAATTCATTTTTCATGTATTTCACTAGAGAAGATAATTGGATTTGAAAAAGATCAAATACTCTGATGAAAAAAAAGTTTCCACAAACCCAACAGGAGGGTATTGGTAATAAAGAGAAACTTAGCTTTCATCTTTATAATGTGCTTTGCTTTAACATTTTAATGAAAATGTTTCTACAGAGTCAAAGATTTGACATTTGATATTAAGGTCATCATTTCTAAAAGGTCACATTTTCTTAATCTATATTAAACTTTGAAGACTCTTACTGCTTTTAAATTTTTTCTAGTTTACTATCAATTATTTAAATAATAAAAACAATTTAGAAGCCAATCATAGTAATATACTATGAGTAAAACCCAAGAAGACAACTAAGTTTCTCTTGATTATGTCAGAATAGCAAAAGCATGTTTAAATAGGTAATAAAATATAACTCCCTTAAACAAACATAATTTTTACTGTGTATACAATAATTTATTTATGGGTAGCTTGACTTTTCAAAGACATTATTTCAAAATTCATTGGCTATAATGAAGTTGAAAAGTCTAATGAAGGTTCATCTTGATGGTAATTATCTGAAAGATTAAATATAAGAAATATCTATAAATGCAGAGCATTATCTTAGGTGATTGTACAGATCTCCACATGATTACGTAATTCATTATGTCCACCTACTGCCACTAAGCATAACAGAAACATACTTATATAAAATCCTTGTATCTATGGCAAACTTATGTTATGAATATTATATTTCCATTATAAATACAAATTCTACTGCAAGGAATTTGAAAAAATAAATAGAACTATCACTTGGAATGCATCAACTCTAGTTTAGTGCCTTTGTTTATTTTAATAAATGAAGCAAAGATGAAACATAAAATATTAAAAATGAACACTAATCAAATAGAAAAGCAGACTGGAAAGTTAATTTTTCAATTATATTTATTTAAATATAAAATTATATTTAATATTTATATGCATCATATACGCTATTTATAATTAAATATTCATATAGTAAATATATTTAAATTATATTCAAAATATCAAAATAATGAACTTCATTTACAATTCAAGAGAAGACCACTTCATTTGCATTTTAACAACTTCACTCTAGGTCCTGTTGTACTCTTCAAACTTAAAAAAATCCTAAACTTGTGATTTATTAATGCAAAATAAAAAAATACATTTTTTTCTGATTTCTGATAGTCTGTGCTATCCTATATTTTAACCCACAGTGATTTTGAATACAAATGCAAATACTGTGAATATTTTTAAAAATAATAAAATTTTTTCTGCTAATATAGATTCTTAATTAAGAAGAATTTGTGGAATTGAATTAAATTTCGAAAATTATCCAAGATAATTCTTATGTATAGAAGGTATTTTTGTTTGTTTTGTGGGAGGGGTCACAGCTCACAGTGCTCAGGGATTACTCCTGGCACTGTGCTCAGACAATACTCTTGGCAGTCTTGGGACCATACAGGTGCCAGAGTGCCAGAGACTGAACCTGGGTCAGCTGTGTACAAGACAAGTACCTACTACTGTACTTTGCATTGACTCCTAGAAGGTATATTTACATGAACAAAGAAGCATTAATTAGCTCCATTTCAGTAGCCTAAGAATTCCTAGCTTATACATTTTGATGTATATTTGATATCTGTTCAAAGAGACTGACATAGATTTCCTTAGAATAAAAATCCCTTGATATTGATAATTTTTTCTGCCAGAAATACCTTATAAAAACAAGCATGCATATTCCAAATACTATTCTGTACACATATTTTAAATAATAGTAATGATCAGAGGATGATATTGATTCCATACAAATAGGTTTCTCACATTATTAATATGGTGAAGCAATATTAAAGCCACACAAATAGAGGATTCCAAGTTTAGGGCATAAGTAATACTATTCAGTATGTAGCCTACTATTCAGAGAAAACCCATTTAAGAATTTTAATTTCTTTAAAAAATAATTTAGAACATTAGAAGCGCTCTAACATTTTATGGGCATGTACTCTACATGAATTAACTTGTCAGATGGGACAAAGTACAATAAACAAAGCAAGAGTGTGTCCAGACAGAGGCACAAGATGAGTGTTTGCATGAAGGGTGCTACCATGACCACAAAATAATATGCCAAGGGAATATAGGAGCTTGTCTCCTCTATGGATGGAAAAGTTCATATCATTTTGTCTTCATAGCCAACAAAGACCCTTTCCATATCAAACACAGACATATCTGTTTGACCAAATACTTGTGAGAAAATGACTCAGGTCAGATCTTGGAGCAAGTGATAAAAAAAAAAGACCAGGTTTTCTGTTACTAGGAAACTAGCTGGTTAGCTCTTCAGTGTTTCTTTAGATTTTGTACAAAATATTACAATTCAAAACTCCTAATACATAAAAATTGGAAGTTTATTTTATTTTATTTGTGAGGGGATTTGGGTCATGCCCTGTGGTGAACAGGATCAGGCATACTCCTAGATCTGTGCTCAGGTTCTATTCCTGGTTTGGTTGAAAGGACCATTTAAGGTATATCTCTATTTCTCTATCTCTTAAGAATCAATTATCTCTCTATTGATATTTCTAAGTATCTATTTATCTAAGTATCTCTATCTATCTATCATCTATCTATCATCTATCTATCTATCTATCTATCTATCTATCTATCTATCTATCTATCTATCTATCTATCTGACTATCTATCTAACTATCTGTCTGTCTGTCAGTTTATCTGTCTATATCATCTATTTATTCTCTTCTCTCTCACTCTGCTTTGCATTTACATTTCTCATGTCCCACCCTGCCTCCCTCTTCCAGTGGGTAAAATCACTCCTTCTGCATTTCTAGTAGATGAACTCTCTTGTCCAGTCAGCATTGCTGCTTTCCTGCCATCTGCCTGTGAACATGTGAGAAGTTCCTCTCCTGCACCTCCTTTCATAGGTGCTTCATTTTTACTCTTAGTCACTTCCTTTCTCCATTAAACAACGCCCATCTTTTTCTAAAACTGGCAATATTTTCCTGGTGCCCCATTTCCTTCTCATCCCATAAATGCCGCCCTAACATTCCATCTGGAAAGTTTGTGTTTTTCTCCAATCACTTGCTCTGTGAAATCCAGATTTCTTGAAGAAGAACAGAAGCCTTGTAATGATATTTGTGAAATCTAACACAGTAGACTGTGTTGTCATGAAAAATCTGTAACCCTGGTCAACTATTTGATGAACTTAGGATAGTTTCTTAAACTGTTTCTTGATTTTTGATCTTCAGAAAATACAAAAGACCATAAAATGTTTACTAATGAAAGTTGTTAGTTATTGGAGTCCTGTTTTCATAGCAATGAATGATTAACACAAATAATGTCCTGAGGAGAAATGACAGACAAAGATTTGTAATAGATAGAGATCTAGGAGAATGTGAAGTAAGGATTTGAAATGACACAGAGATGGATAGAAATTCATGAGTAGTGAAGATTCTAGCTGGTGAAAAGTTGCAGGATAGTGGATATGACTGATGGAGTGTGTGAAGATTGGATACTAGACTTTCTATAAGTACTTTAAAGAATAAGAACTGCGAAGAAGCATAAAACTATGAGGGCCTTGAGTGCTGGCCTGAAGAGCTTGTGCTTTGTCTAAAAACTGTATTTCTATAAAAAAAA
>PVKC010016531.1:0-20657 GCA_004027635.1 Crocidura indochinensis
TTATATTGGTATTTTATGATTAAACTAAAATGTTTCAGTAAAGAGTAAAGGGGAACCTGTTAATTCATAGTTTGAGTCAATGAGAGGTTTATCATTAATGTGTTTATTATAAAATAACAAAATACTGGAGCATTTTATAGCCTATTCATGTGAATAAAAATATATAAATGTTATCAATATATAAATAAGAGTAGTCAAAGAATAATCAAATAACTGATGCAGTTTTTTTTCTTTTTAAGGAACAACTTTTAATCAAACATATAGACATGAATATGTTACTCTTCTAATAGCATTCTTAATTCAAATTGACCCAGATGAAATGCATTGACTATATGCATTAAACCATAACATCTTCATTTTTGTAATTTTGTAAAAAGGAAGGACAATATAAAATTAAACTTAAATGGCAAAAAATTAAGTATCTAATTGCTTTAATTTTTAATTAAGAACTAATTGATATAGCTCTATTGGCATGTTTCCTGTTTGTAGCAATTTTAGCATCATGTCCACAGGATCTTAAGAGTTAGCTAATTAGGAAAATTATTTTGATTTAAG
Source organism: Crocidura indochinensis (assembly GCA_004027635.1). Lineage (NCBI taxonomy): Eukaryota > Metazoa > Chordata > Mammalia > Eulipotyphla > Soricidae > Crocidura > Crocidura indochinensis. Next base: position 556 of record PVKC010016531.1, read on the forward strand.
CCATCTGACAAGACTATATTGGGATGAGATGAGTCACACATAGTCCAAGGTTTCTTGCTTGACATTTGGAGAGAAATTAAAGGATATAGATTAATGCTACTTACACATGTCTTCCTAGCGTCATATTATATAGACAGTAAGTTTAAACACATATCATTATGCGCACTATCAAAAGAGCCCTCTCAACAGGAATCCATCAGGTATTTGAAGGTATATAATCTCTTACAGCCAGTAATACGTCAATTTTTCTAACAAGTACAAGATTATAAATTTAAAATATACAAATCACAGAAGAAAACTTTTGAAACATACTGCAACTTGTAGACCAAAATATAATGGAACAAAATAATTATACCTATACAATTTACCTTATTTTTTGTTTGGAAAAAGGAGACTGGGAACAGAAGAGAAAATAAATGATTGGTGGAAAATATATCATCCCCCAAACTTCCATGAAACTTCTGTTGCTGTTTCCTTCTAAAGAATGTTAATACAATCATTCTGAGATTGTAGAATGTATTTATATGAAAGACATCTTTGTACAATTTTTCTCATTATTTCAACCTGAATAATAATTTACATTTGTTTTTGTTGTTGTTAGTTTTTTGGGAGTTTTGGGTTTTTGGGTTTTTTTTTGGGGGGGGTGGGGGGTTCACACCCCGTAGCACTCACGGTTACTCCTGGCTCTACGCTCAGAAATAGCTCCTGGCAGGCTCAGGGGACTATATGGGACATCAGGATTCGAACAGTCCTTCTGCGTGCAAGGCAAATGCCCTATCTTCATGCTATCTCTCCAGCCCAATAATTTACATTTCTAAATTAAAACAACAATGAAAGATGACTTCACACTACAACTATCATACAACACAAAAAGTAAGAACAACCAGTGCTCACAAGTGTGAGGAAAAAGGAAGTGTTATTCACTACTGGTGGGAATGTCAGCTAGTCCAGCCCTTTTGGAAAACAATTTGTATATTCGTCAAGAAACTAGAAATTGAGACTATAAAATCCAACAATACCACTAATAGGCATAGATCCTAGGAAAACATAGGAATGCAGAGAGCTTTTTTTTTTTTTACATAGTGTTTTTGTTTTCCTAGCTATTAGGAAAAACAAAATCACCTAATTATCTTATACATTGATGGATATGAAGTCAGGAGAGGGATAGAAATATAATTATCACATAAATTTGTGGGATATAAAAATAAGATAGTATGGGGCCTGGGAGAGAGCATGGAAGTAAGGCGTTTGCCTTTCATGCAAAAGGTCATCGGTTCGAATCCCGGTGTCCCATATGGTCCCCCGTGCCTGCCAGGAGCAATTTCTGAGCATGGAGCCAGGAGTAACCCCTGAGCCCTGCTGGGTGTGACCCAAAAATCACACACAAAAAAAATAAAATAGTATGATAATATTATTCAGAGACAAGAGAGATAGGGATTAGAAGATGCAGTCCATGGTAGAGAGCTTGCCACAAAGAGTGGAGAATGCAGTTAGGGAAATAAATGATCCTCTGTGACAATGATAGTTTGAGAATTAAAGGCCCCTGGGCCTAGGACCAAAGTGGTCCCAATACCTCAGGAAAGCATCTATAAAATATTTTTCCACTGTACAAGTACCCCAATGGGAAGAGGGAATCAGCCCAGAGATAAAACCACAAAATGTACCCTCTAGAAAGCAGATCCCCCCCCCCACCTGTTCTGCTGAAATAAAAGAACAAGGTGGGTCAGGAATATTCCACTAGAAAATACATTATGTGAATTCTGTGCAAATGGAAATGGACCAATAATGTATTTTGAGAAGGATAACTGGATTAACCAAGAAAATGCTTGCGTTGTTGAAGCTTGTGAGCCCAATAAAAACTGAATGGAAATTTTATTCGTGGTCCTGGTCAGGATTCCACTGGTTAAATGAGACTTGAACCTCGGCTAGCTGATTTATCAGCTATGTGCCTTGATTTATCAGAGGTGGTCTTTGACTGTCAGCAACAATTTGAGTAGTCAACTCAGACCCTCAAATAGTTGAAACTGATCACTCTGGACAAAAACTGGGTACTGAATGGGGATAAAGTGATTTGCGTGATACCCCTTTATTAGCAATAGTGCAAACCACAATGTTTAAAAATAAAAAGAGACAGGCAGGAAGAAAGAGAGAGAGGGAGGGAGAAGTAAAATGCATGCCCCTAGTAGGCGAGGAAGATGGTGGGAAGTAAACTAGGGACATTGATGGCATGAAATGTGCACTGGTGAAGGACAATATACTTCTCAGACTAAAACTCAACCATGAACAATTTTATAACCATAGTGATTAAATAAAATAATTATATTAAAAAAAGAAAAAGCTTTTGATTTCTGAGTACAAGAACTAGGAGTGACTACTGAGTGCCACAGATGTGGTTCGAAAACAAACACAAAAAACGAGAGAGAGAGAGAGAGAGAGAGAGAGAGAGAGAGAGATTTTCCTTTCCTGGTAATTCCCAGCCAGTTGTGTAAGTAGATTTATGAAATGGCATGAGAATACAGAACTGTAACCTGTGGAGCAGGGAATTACCTTGAGTTATTGCTTAACGGTACTGAGAGGGTGCTTTGTAAGCTACATGGTGTTGCTGGGCTTTCAATTTGGGTTCCTGTTAGGCCTGTTTTATCTAAAATCAAACAGCACACTAATATCTAAATTATTCTTCCAGTATGTATTTATTTAGAAATTTCAGACAACATAATCAGCAATTTCAAGCATCTTTAACTAGATCCTCTATTCTTCTATGCTCTTCCTTAATCTTCATATCACTTTTGTTGTCATTTGGACTCACCTGCCTCCTCATAACTAGTTATCTGCTTAGTTCCACTTGCTCATTTCTAACTCTTTCCTGGCCTCAGTATATTTCTTTTTCCTACAAAATAATCACAGATATTTATTTTAAAGTGTTATACAAACCCTATGTTTTATAAGCATTGTGTTCAAAACTATCCATTCCTATCACCTAATCTGTCTTCCCGATGTCCTAATTATCATACTCTTCTGTATCTACAGTAGTCAAATTATGAAAGTACTTCCTGTTGTATTTTTTAAATAATATAGTGACTTCACCTTATGCTTTTTATATTGACTTCAATACACCAATACAATTTATTCACCTAAATATATGTAATTTTATTATTCATCATTTTAACACTCTAGGGTTAATGATTTCTGCTGGGGAGGAGATATACTCTCCAGTATTCAAGATTTACTCCTGGTTCTGAATTCATGAATCACTTCTAACTGTGCTCAAGAGACTATGTGGGATAGCATGGATTGAATTTGGGAGGATCTGCAAGCAAAGCAAAGCTCTCCCTGTGGTACATTTACTCCCAGTTTTTAGTGTTTTAATAACAAGTAGTTTATAACTTCACTTTACAACCTTTCTGTGTATATACTCATAAATCATAAAATCTTTGATTTAACAGAGATCTGTAGTAAAAAGTTCATTCATAGCTATGCCAAATAACAAGCACATTAGGATAAAAAGGTAAAAGAAAATTTGGGGATAAATTATTTATATTCAATAACAAATATCAATGTAAGCAACTTTTGAGCTTTTAAGCTTTAGTACCCAAATACTATTTTATTATACAATGTTAGCTTTATTATTGCCCACCAAACTATCTTCTAAATAGATCTTGATATTTTCTTTTATGACTATTTTTTTTCATGAAATGGGGAAAGGTGGCATGTTAATGCCTCACCTCTGATGAGAACTCTTGGCTCTGTGCTCAGGGATTACTCTTGGAGGTATAAGTAATCATACACCATGCCAGGAATGGAACAGAGTTTGAGTGAATGCAAGGAAGAACCTTAAGATCAGTACTGTTTCTCTAGCCCCTGCATCTCCAATGATTACCCTACATTTTATAAGAATTTGCTACAAAATGTTTTTATTATACCTATTCTAATGGATGTATAATGCTTGATCAAGTTATATTGAGCATCTATTTATGTATTGAACATCTGTAAATCTTCTATAGTGTGCTCTTTATAAAGATATCTTAATATGTTAAGGATCTGGAGAAGTAGCACGTAATGCTGATCCAGATTCAATTCTCAGCACTCCATACTGTCCTAAACTTTTATATACTTGCTTTACTATTTAAGACTTTAATGTGTTTTGTTTCTAATATGTAAGGCAGGGTTCACATATTCTATTCATTTTTCAAAAATATTAACATCCAAATCTAGAATAATATGCTGCAAATTTAGCCATTATTCAATTTTTTTTTGTTGCTTTGGGGTATTTTATTATTCAGCGCCTATTCTTGATTATATTAGCTCTCCAATTTGTCTTCAGTCTTTTGTTGTCTATTTTAGGCCTGTTGTTTTTCTACATATATTTTGGATCTGCTTGTCATTAATTTTATATATCAAATCATCCATTGACATTTTAACCGTAAGTCTTAGTCAATAGACATGTAACTAACTTATGTAAATATTCATTGGTTATTTCAGCTGTACAAACCTTTTACATTTATGGTATATATAATTTTTTAATGTTTTAGCTATCATTTTATATATTGTAGTCGAGTTATAATTGATATGTTTTGTACCTAATCATTATCAACATATAGAAAAGCTATTAAAATTTGCAGTTCGATTCAAATATGTTAAAGTTGTATTTATGACTTTGCCACAATTGCTTCTTTAGTTGTAAGAAATTTTTTACAAATTATCTTTGATTTACTATATAAACACTGCTATTTGGGAGCATAGTTATTTTGTTATAATACATTTCTACATCCTTAATTTTCTCTTTTGAAAATCATTGTATACCCAGAATGCTGGACAGGGAATGGGGACCTTACTGTACCAAGGATTGCAAGGAAACTCAGGAACTCAGCTGTCTGCTAAACACCTTTAATTTTCCTTTTATCTTACTTCACTAGCTAGGAGTTCTATCAAGCCTCATAGAATGAGATAGAAATTTTTATTCTTTTGTTTTCTCTGTCGATTTTAATATGGATAATTATAGATAATTAAATTTGACAATGTTAATAATCAATCTTTAGTTGTATGTGTTTAATTTTTCTATTTCTATATTTTTACATTATAATTGTTTTAAATATTATAGTCCATGTCTTTAGACTATCTTTTTGAGAACTTATATAAATTGTGTTTTGTCATTTTGCATTGTATACAGATGATTGACAGAAAATAACTTGTGGAAATTAACTATGATTTAGAATAATGGGAAATTCAGAAAGTGTAGATCTTTTATTAGCTGAGATACATGTAATTATTAATGCTTTGAAATTTGTTGCTTTGTTTTTGTTTTAATTAATGTTGCATCTTCTGTGACCAATGAGAGATAAGACCTGTATTGTACTGATTGGTACTGAACAGTCAAAAATTTTTTTCTCAATTTCTTTTTAACGAATGTAGAGCTATTGGCTTCAATTTTATATAATGTTTTAAAATCAAATCTCCACCGTTCTTAATTCCTTGACTTTATCTTTACCTGTTGTGATTCTTGGTTTCAGACATTGATTTCTTTTTTACCATATGTGAGCAATTATAATGTCAATACTACTTTTCTTACACTTTCACCCTACATGCACTTGAAGTCAATATCAATTATAATATACTGACAAATTTCACTCTTTATGAAGAGGGAGTTCTTTTTGAATTTTCTTTAGAATAAAAAAATCTCTCAAAATAAAAAACCTCTCATAGCCTCCTGTCTTGACTTATTAATATATTGATTTCCCTGTAGTTACTAGCTGCTTTGAGCCAGTCTCATGACTTATTCACCTCTTTATTTCACATCATAAGTAACTCAAATATAAGTTTTATGCTTGAAAAATAAATTTTTGACAAATCATGCTATAAAATTCATATACATTTAAATTATGCATCTTTTTACTATTGATTCATTTCCACAAAAATATTAAATTAAAAACGTGCAGCATAAAATAGCATAATTTTGAATTATTTGCGATATTTTTGTGGGGGGGCACACCTGGTGATGCTCAGGGGTTACTCCTGGCTATGAGCTCAGATCACTAGTGGCTTGGGGAAACATATGGGATGCCAAGGGATCAAACCACGATTTGTTCTAGGTTAATGCATGCAAGGCAAAAGCCCTACCACGTGTGCCACCACTCCAGCTCCTATTTGTGAATGTGTTAAGCTTTATATTTGACCTAAAATTAAAATTCTGATCATTATGATTTCAGTATGCTACCCATATAATATTTTAAGAGTTTAACACATTTTGTCATTTTTTTAGATTTTACTCTTATCATATTAGTTTCTCTTTCTCCTTTATATTTTCACACATCTCTGGAAAGGGCAAAACATACTATTACAAGTAATTAGTTGGAAAGAAAAATGCCTCTACAAAAAGAACAAATGTCATTTATAATAAACTGAGCCAAATGAATAGCATATGATTGACATAAGAAAAAGTTATAAATAAGTGTAACTGAGACATTATGTTGATTTAATATAACCTAAAGCAAAAAATATACAAGTAATTAAATTAAATTTAAAAGTATATTTCTAAAGAAAGATCACTTTAAGATAGTGATCTTGCAAATTTTATATTTCTCCAATAATTATAATTCAAATTTTGCTTTGATTGGAGTACTTTTTTTTCTTTTTTTCTTGTGTAGGCCACACCCAGAAGCACTTATTCTGACTTAGAGATCACTCCCGGACATTTTGACATTTTGCTAAAAATTAAACCCAGGTCCACTGCATGCATGACAAATAATCTACACATTGTATTATTACTTCATACCCATTATTATAATACTTTTAATGCATTTCAGTTCTCAAAAATAATAATGCTTTGAGTAAAACTTGTACTGAGGATCCATAATGTCATAGTTTACTCATGCATATAATAGGCATCGTATTATTGGTGATAACTGGGTTAGTAATAATTCATGGCATACACATGTGTCTCATATTATGACTCTAGTTCATTAGGATATAATGTAGGAAAAATGTGTAATAATTGTTTAATTATGGTCCTTAAATATACAAGAACACTGATCATTGTTGAAACATGTAGAATTTTTTTAGAAAAGATGAAGAATAATACAGGTGATAAGATAAATGAATTAATGCTAGCACAATATACACATTAAAAGTCATTATAAGAACTGAGAAATTAGTATAGGCATTAAGACACTTATCTTGCATTGGGACAATGCTGGTTTGGTCTGTGGAATTATGTTTCTTGAGTTCTCCTGGAAGTGAACCCCAGCCACAAAGCCAAGAGTAAGTCAAGGGCATCTATGAGTTTGGCCCAATAAAATATATGAGTAACTCTGATAGTTTATTTTGATTATTTATTATGTATACAAGATGGACTACCAAAAGTTAGACACAGACTACAGAATAAAACAGAAAACTGTCTAGTCAGTATTGACAAATACTATATTCATAGTCTTTATTTGGTCTAAAAATGTGGGAAACTAATTCACACCAGGCAACATTCAAGTGAACAAGCTTGCATTTTTTTTTTTTTTTTGTTTTTTTTTGGATCACACCGGGCAGCGCTCAGGGGTTACTCCTGGCTCCATGCTCAGAAATTGCTCCTGGCAGGCACAGGGGACCACATGGGGCACCGGGATTCGAACCGATAACCTTTTGCATGAAAGGCAAACGCCTTACCTCCATGCTATCTCCCGGGCCCCTCATATTTTTAATAAATACATTTCTCTGGATCTTCTTGGTCAGTAATAAAAGCAACTTGAAACATTTTAGATAAAATTAACAAGGACTTTCTTGAAAATATTCTTTAAAGATAATCATGCTCTCTTCAATTTCCCTATTACTCAATTTTCTTTTGATCGAGAAATGCGCCTTCAAGAGTCTTGAAGTACAATCTTTACTGCAGGAAGAATAGCATATACATTTAGGGAACTGAAATTTATAGCTAATATATAGAAGAACCAAGATGATTTATATAGGTGTCGACTGAATTTCTTGTCAGAATAGAGAAGACAAAGTAATAAAAGGCTAAAGATGTGAAAAAAAAAGTTTCGATACATAGACCTTGTTCAGGACTTAAATTTAGCACTGTGCAGGATTTCCTAGTTTCAGAGTGTGTTAGGAAAGTTCTTAAAAGTTTATGAAGTTTGGTTTCTGTATTGTGCTGCGACTGTAGGGTAGAAATAAACCAATTGGTAATTCTGGAGGAATAAGGCTATTAGCAAATCAGAATATATTAAATTCAATTTATGATCTTATGTTCCTTGATGACCCCAAGGATGCAATTCTTCAAAATTGTCAATTTCATATTTGTTTGAATGAAACTGCTAATGAAAATATAGTTCAAAGTTGACTATATTCTATAGTACAGGTTGCAATGGCAGATCTTTGTCAAGTGTAACAGGACAAATCGGTACTATATTACTATAATGTTTATTATGGCAGCGACCACAAAAATATTATTAGCTAGATATAATATAATTTATTATAAAATTCAATTTACCAATTATACTTATGTGTATGAGTCTAAGTATATATATATATATATGTATATATATATATCAATTTATAAACTTAGAGGCTATTGATTGACTTGTACAGAGGACTGTATTGAGGACGTTACTTACAATAACCCATGTATAAAATAAACATTTCATCTACTATACATTATAGCATGCCAGAGATCAAACAGGTTGGCTGAGTGCAAGGCAAGTGTTACATGCTCCAGCCCCACTATGGTAACTCTTAAATGGAAAAAGTGGATACAGAAAGAATAGAATCTTATGATGAAATAAAATTATTACCTTATTATAATAAGGTAAAAACAAATGAGCACAACAAGGAAAGACTTTTTTTTTTTCATTTTGGAACATCCTGATTTAATAGAGACAGTCTTTTTTGGGAGAGGGGGAGCCACATCCGGTGATGCTCAGGGTTAGTCCTGGCTTTGTGCTGAGATATCGTTCCTGGCTTGGGGGACCATGTAGGATGCCGGAGATTGAACCCAGATCTGTCCTAGGTCAACCGCATGCAAGACAATGTCCTACCACTATCTGTTGCTCTGACCCAACAGTCTTTTATATATAAATATATGTGACATATAAATTCAGTTTATTTGTAGAAAGTATTAAATAATTACAGTGTAGTTCATAGATATAAAAATGAAATAATAGCTATCTTTTTATTTTAATTTATTTTATTTAAAGAGTATGTTTCACATAATTGATAATAGTACATTTGTTAATGATAAATGGAATAAAATAATTATTAAATTTAACAAAAGGAAGAGAAAAAAGCACAGTTACAAGCAATTTTGTAAAAATTAGTGTACCTCACAATGAGGTCATTTTCTCATTTTCAGAAGGTTTAGTAAGCTTTAGTTGCTAGTTGAATATTCTGTTACTTCATTTATTTTTGAACAGTATTAAATGATGAGTCAACCCTATTAGCCAGCAAAAGTCTACCTAGTGCCTCTGAGAATGTTTCCCCAGTTGAGAGCCAGGAAGAAAAGGGGCTAAGATTGAGAATTCAAAGGAGCTATAAGGGGGCCCTAAGCGATAGCACAGCGGCATTTGCCTTGCAAACAGCGGGTGCAGGACCAAAGGTGGTTGGTTCGAATTCCGGTGTCCCCCGTGCCTGCCAGGAACTATTTCTGAGCAGACAGCCAGGAGTAATCCCTGAACACCACCGGGTGTGACCCAAAAACCAAAAACAACAACAACAAACAAAAGAGAGAGAGAGAGAGAGAGAGAGAGAGAGAGAGAGAGAGAGAGAGAGAGAGAGAGAGAGAGAGAGAGAGAGAGAGAGAGAGAGCTATAAGGAGGGACTGAGATATCTGAAAAGTCAACAGGATCTAGTGGGGGAGGGGCAATTGAGACTTTGAGGAGAAACTTAGAAGAAATTTAGGAAGAACTTAAGGAGTGCCCTGGAGCAAGTGTTGTTAGGTCTTATCTCTCTAATCAGAGCTCTCAGTGAGGGATGAGGGCCAACCCAAGGTCAAATCCCTTGGAAATCATGCATGGATGACACCCCTCTTGCCCCTCTTTGTACTGTCCATCCCCATATCTTGTTAGGTGGTTTGGGAACAGTGTCACAAAAGGCATCAAACTAGGAGGCTTCAGATACTGATTGGCATCTTAATTCGTGGCATCTTAATCACCATCCCTATGGTGATGGTGATATTTTTAAACAAAAAACAATGGGGTTGTCCAAGAAATCCAATCAACACTGCTGATACTATAGTTTTGGAGGATATGATTTTGGCTGCCGAGTTTTTTTGGAAGAACAAGAAGGTGGAAAGAAGATATCTACATTCACTCCAAAAAAATGAATGGTACTAGCATAACTAAAGTTTCAGTCAGATTGGTATCTCTGCAGAGAGCCATAGATGTGTTGTTAAAGTACAACTATTGATGGAATGGTGAATATAGATGATGGGTGTAGAAGGCAGGATGGGTTCTTGGCCCTTCCTTTATGTCTGAGATTGCCAGCTATCAGTTGCATAGTCAGTGTATCCATATTTAACTAGCGGTGGTTTTAGAACCATGAGAAATTAATAATAATAATTTACATACAAGTAATTATTTTATATGCAAGTAGAATTTACATACAAGTGATTAAATTTTTTCAAGATCATCAGAAAACACATTTTTTCAAGATCATCAGCGAATTAATTTGGCCACATTTCAAGTTCTAATTATCTAATTATCTTTTTTACTCTTTTAATTTATTTGTCCTCTAAAAATGGAGTTAAAAAAAAGTGCAACCAATGTATTAAAACAAAATAATGCTCCAAAATCTCAAAGATTCCCTCATGACAAATTAAGTTTTCTGATGCTTTTATGCTGTTAGCATACTTAATTTATTCTTTAAAGAGATAGGCATATTTATTTTCAAAGAGTGTAAACTTAATACAAAATAGGTTTTATAGGCATTTAAGCAAACCACCTTGAAGTACAAAGCTTATTTATGTACTTTCATATATATTATGGTGAAAATACACTTGGGTAATGAAATATTCACTGCTTGAAGGATTTTAGTCTTTATAATCAAGAATCAGAGTGAAACTCTAATTTGGCTTTATGCCTTAGTATTCCTTTAACTTATTTTTATCTCTGTAGCATATGATAAATATTTCTAGATACCTAAATTTTACTGCCATATTTCAACATATCAGCATATCGGTTGATAGCTAATGAGTCATCTATAAAATTAGTACTTCTCAGCATGTAGAGTAAGTCTCTTTTATAGGAAATATATGATAAAGAAAGTGTCGACTTTTAGCTCATTCAAGTCATTTTTATAGATAATTGTTGTGTGGGGTGATATTTCAAAGAGTGGACTAAAAATCAAATTTTAGTTTTAATTTCTTATTATTCATAAGCATGCAATACTCTATTGCGAAATGTGTATTTTAATACATATAAAACCATTATTTATTATGTCATTTACATTATAAAAATGATAATGAATCAGCACATTATATGGTTTTACTTCATAGGATACTTGGCTTCAATTAGAACTAAAATATCATTGCAATTTTAAATTGCAATAAAACTTATAAGATTCTAATGAATTATCTTGTGAAATTCTTCTTTGGCTATTACATGATTGGGTTGAGAGAAAAATAAAACAAAATGTTAATGCTTTAAAGTCTAGATGTTTATTATTACATTAAAAGATTTATGTATTATGCGAGAGCATTTCCACTGGTCAAATTGTTTTCCAGGGAGTCCGGAGCCATGGTGCAAGCTTAAGGCATCTGTCTTGCATGGGCTAGCCTAGGACGAACTGAGGTTCTATCCCCCAGAGTCGCATTTGGTCCCCCAAGCCAGGAGCGATTTCTGAGTACAAAGCCAGGAGTAACCCTTGAGCTGTGTGTGCGTGTGCATGTGTTTTTGGGATGTGGCCTGAAAACAAACAAGCTAGCAAAAAAGATTGTTTTCCAGGAAGCCAGTTACTTTGAAGATGTTTAGGTAGTTTCAGTAGTTTTGATAGCTGCAATCAAGAAATAGGTTTTTTCTTTAATATAATAGTGTTCCTCAATGACAAAAGATTAGAATAAATCTCAGAAATGTATTCCCTTTGCAGACTAATCAGAAATTATTGAAACTTTTAATTTCAGAAAAGTTTATATTTGTAGTTAGCTTGAAGAGTGAGCTTGTTGTTGCTGTTGTTGTTGTTGAAGTTACTGCTTTTGGGGGCACAGCTGGTAGTGCTCAGGGTTGCTCCTAGGTTTGCATTCAGAAATTACTACTTGTGGTGCTCAGGGAACCTACCATATTGGATTCCTGGGATCTAAGTCGTGTCAGCCATATGCAAGGCAAACCTCCTACCCTCTGAAGTGTCCAAGTGAATTTTAGGAGAAATTAATCCCACAAAATTACCTGATGACACTAGATCTCAGGGCTTTTATTTTTCTGTCATACTGTCTATGTCTTTCAATGGTACATAACAGGTTTTAAGGTAGTTTTTACAAATTCATACAATCCATTCATTAAATAAGAGTGCACCAAGTCTCACCCTAACAAGTTATTTTGCTAGCCTCTAAAGTTTATTAGAATCAGCAAATAGTTAAATTGTCCACAAAGTAATAGGAACGATGTTTACATGGTCAAGTTATCTTTAAATCAGGACACTGAAATGAATTTTGTTTGCATAGGAAAGATTCGTGACCTTTAAAAGCAAAGCACAGAAGATGAAAATAGAGCATAGAAGGAAAAGTGAATATCCAAAATCTTCTACATTGTATTTTATTTGTTTTAGGCCACAGCTGGCTATCTTCAAGGATTACTCCTGACAGGCTCAAAGGACCATATCCCTTGCCGCAGATCAGACAGAGTTAGCCACATGTAAGGCAAATGCCTTACCCACTGTGCTATATAGCTCCAGCCCCCAAAACTTCTGAATTGTAATTGTAATATAAGGATTCTTTGTTATCTGTTCAGTGTGTAATATTCAAACAATTTATTTGTTTATACACAGGGTCTTAAATTATTTTAACATATCTACTGTGAGATAATGTGATCTAATTTTTTTTATTTTTCAAATTATTAAAGCTAAAATTTAACATAATATTGTTGTTTAATATTTACATGGAAATAAGACATATATATTTTTTTCTGTGTGTTCCCTTCAAAATCTTCTTGCTTTTCCTCTATTCCTTAACTATCATTTACCATAATTCATCTTGCTATGATAATGAACCATGATCTCAACATTGCAGGCAAAATATGCACTTATCAGGCATTAACTTGCATGGCTTACATAGTAAGTATTGTCTCCTTTCTGAACACTTTTAATGTGATTTCTTGTTTTGTTTTTACTCTAACTTACTGCATACTTCACTAGCAGCTCCATTTTATTTTCTGTTGAGGTTTTTCTTTAGACTCCAGTTGCTAAAGTTGAAGATCTACAGTGTTTTTTAATCCTTGAGCCTCTTAACTTACATAACCCGTGTTTTAATAACTTAAAATGTACACATCTAGATACAGATTTTTTAAATTATTTTCTTACTTTTTTCTAACACTGGAATTTAACAACTTGTTTATAGTGCAATTGTTTCAGGCATTAAATATTCTTTTTTGTGTGTGTGGTTTTTGGGTCACACCCGGCAGTGCTCAGGGGTTACTCCTGGCTCCATGCTCAGAAATTGCTCCTGGCAGGTACGGGGGACCATATGGGGCACCGGGATTCGAACCGATGACCTTTTGCATGAAAGGCAAACGCCTTACCTCCATGCTACCTCCTGGCCCCCAAGCATTAAATATTCAAGCACAAACCTTACCACCAGTCTGACTTTCCTTCACCCGTGTCTTCAATTTTCCACCATCAGAGCCTGCCTCCATGCAAGCACAATTTTACTTCAATTTACTTGTTTCAGCACAAAGACAAATGGAATTATCAAAAACTTAGATCAGCACAGATCAAGTTGAAATGAGTGCTATATCTCTCCGTGATGTTATTAAAGTCAGTGTGTAAGGATTTACTAGACTGTAGTTTCTACTAATTGAGCCTTCCATGTTACTATTTAGGCTCACTGCGGTTGGTAAATTATCACATAACTTTCCCATCAGAATTTCTGTGATATTACTTGGCTGACACCACTATAAAATATTGAGGTGTCACACGGCCACATGAAGCCATGCAGTCTAAGATATATAGCTCTAAAATGAATATGGTGGTTTGGAAGTTTGATGAGATTAAATTGCTGAGCTGGCAGTTTCTGGAGATGTTGTAGAAGGTGGTGTTCCTCTGCTGTCTTTCATGCAGAAAGGGATTTATTCCCTTCCACTCTTTCTCAGAATGCCACAGAGGTATCAGCCAGGATTAGGCTACTGGGAAGCAGCCATCCCATTTTTTTCTTTTGGAGCTTCATGGAAAAGCTGAGCAATTTTTTTCTGACACAAAGGTGGTGGCATTGGGCAGAACTGCTGGGTTTTCAGGTGTTTTTAAGTGAGGGGTGGTTAGCCTTATTTTATAAGGAAAGACCAAATGTTTCTCAGCCTTTTCTCAGCCCATCTCACCTATGAGGATTTAGCTGGAAGTGGGAAAGGGGCAGATTCCTCTTTCCATATGAATTACTTAGATTAACCCATATGAAGGCGAATGTCACCCACTACATTCCAACAGAAATGATCCAGTGCTGCAATTGAAATCAGCTTTTCCTTTACTTTTTTGATAAATATTCCTATCAGAATGCCTAGTAAATATTTAATCTTCTCACTATTAATTTAAGTTAATTTATTACTTCTTTGATTAGTTAATAATGAATAATCAACAATTAATTGTTATTATTATATAAACATGATAATCATGGTAATATAGTATATTGATATATTGTAATAACATAATGATTAATAAATATATTATATAATACATTAATACTTTAATAAATTAATTAATTCTCACTATTAATTCAAGGACCCTCCCTTTCTCCCCCAAGTTTTGCTCTGGGGTCCTTGGATTACTCAGACAATATTAGCTAACTGGCCATTGGGTTGAATACTAGAGCATTTTGCTATTCAGATCTTATATTGCTAGGGACCACCTGAGTCCCTGTAGAAAGTAATAAAGGGGCATCCATACCATATCCAACAATGCTGAGGAGAGCTTGTATGACTGTGAGAAAGCAGGGAATAAAATTGGGATTTGGCAGAAATACATGTCCTTGTAATTGCTCCTCACCCCTTCACATTATGAACAGTCTCATACACAATGGATATTTTGGTGATTTTCTTTAAATCTTGGTAGTTGTTAGCAGTTCAAATCTCATGTCAGCTTTCTGTTGTTTTGCTATAAAACAATGGATTGTGTTTTGTCATTTTAACATCCCACAATAAATCTGTTTATAGATCTCATTTTCCTACGTTTAAACAACCATGGTCTTTTTTCATTATCCAGCTCTTCTCCAGTGCAAGCAGAGAATATAAATCTATTAATCTCTTTTCCAGATTTTTGCTTCTTAACTTCACCCCTTCAATCTCTCAACAAGTAGTCACAGAATTCTGTTACTAATTTTCTATCAAAACCTTCCACTGATTTTTATTGCATTTGGAATAAAAGTTCCCCACTCAGACAAGGTAGTTCTTTAACTCTTTGACTTGCCTCACTCTCTGCACTCAGCTCTTGTCACCTCTTCCTATTCTCACACTCCTGACCTCTCACCTCCTTCTCCAGTCACTACAAGCATCTAACCCTTTTAACCTGTGAAGAGATTTTCTTCCTTATATTCCTTATACGTGATATGTATCTCCTACTTCAGATTTATGCTGCTTCCTGTCTTTCACATTCCTTCTCAGTGTTGCTTTAATAATGGTGTTTTCTTTTTGTTTTTATTTTATTTTCTGGGCCACACCTATTGATGCTCAGGGGCTATTTCTGGCTATACGCTCAGAAGTGGCTCATGGCTTTGGCGATCATATGGGATGCGGAGGAATCCAACCTCAGTCTGTCCTAGGTCAGCCTCATGCAAGTAAAAATGCCCTACCACTGTGCTAAAAATGACATTTTCTCCTAGACATTTCTTAAAACATGTTGCTTTCTTTGTTCTTTTTTCTTCTGTAGTTCCAATAGCTAATAGCTAACATTGTGTTGACGTTAAAACTTGTTTCTTCCACTTAAATCACCATGTGAGGAATTTGGTATTTCTCTCCTTAGTCTTTGAAAATGTGAGATCTTGAAATAGGGTTCCAGTTATTTTGGTAGAAATATTACTTAGTATCCATTCTCTACCAAAAGGCCTTTGGAATGCGAAATATAAAATTTTAACATTGCTTGAAACTTACTTGAAATCAACATTAAGGACACCTAGATCATAAGAAATTAAGATGGTAGACTGTTGTCAAAACCTAGATCATTAGGAACAAAGAGATAGCCTGGAGGTAGGGCATTTGCCTTGCATGCAGAAGACAATGGTTGGAATCCCTGCATCCCCTATGGTCCTTTGAACCTGCCAGGAACAATTTCTGAGCATGGAGCCAGGAGAAATCACTGAGCACTGCAGGTTGTGACCCCAAAACCAAAAAACAAGCAAACAAACAAACAAAAATTCTAGATCATTAAATTGTTATGTATTTACAAGAAAAAAAATTTACAACAAAGTTTGTTTACACAAAACAAACTTTTCCATGACTATTACTATAACTCTCCACAGAACCAAAGGGTTCCTTTGTCTCTTTACATACTTATTTAAATGTTACAGTCTCAAAGAGGCCTTCCATTTTTCCTATTTAAAATAGAAAAAGTATCTTCTCCTTATATGTATACACAAACACATCTAGTAAAGGATATTTTCTTTATTTTTCAATAAAGGATATTGTTCATGAACTGTTGTGTCTCCTAAAAATTAGAAAATAGACACCAGGGGCCGGGCGGTGGCGCTGGAGGTAAAGTGCCTGCCTTACCGCGCTATCCTTGGACGGACCGAGGTTCGATTCCCCGTGCCCCATATGGTCCCCCAGGCCAGGGGCGACTTCTGAGCGCATAGCCAGGAGTAACCCCTGAGTGTCACTGGGTGTGGCCCAAAACCAAAAAAAAAAAAAAAAGAAATAGACACCAAACATATTTGTGTATTATTTTCACTAAAATATTATAATTACTTTATACACTACACTCTGTACTTCAAATATTTGTGGATTAAATACATTTTAGGTTTTTAAGTGAGTTGGAATTGTGACAGAATTAGTACACAGAACACAGGAAAGTCACTAAAACCTCTTTTTTATTTACTTTATATTCAGATAGGAAGAACTGGACTGTTTCAACAAAATTGTATTCATTGGTGCCAGTTTTTTAAGCAACTAAAGAAAGAAAAAAACTAAAGAGAAAACAAAAACAAATAACAAATAAACAATGTAATGGAGACGTTTACCACAAGAGGGCACTGTGGAACCTCTTTGCATCACTTTAGTATTGTAAGAAACTAGGTGACAAAGACTAAAAAAACAAACAAAAAAGGACTATTTTGCTGATCTTGTTAATGCTTGGCTTCATTTGAAAATACTAAGAGAAATAATGTTTAAACTCAGTTGGGATAAAACATGGAAAATTATGGTAACAGATATTTCACATAAGAAAACATACTATTTCTTAAAGAAATCAAAAAATACTCAGTCTGAACTTAATTTTAAAAGTACTAATTAAAATGATGCTTAGATACAAAATGCTGGTGGAAGCACAAATTAGTTTGCTCATTGAGGAAACTGTTTCAAAGTGTTTGAAAGTTGTCTTTTTTTTTTTTTTTTTTTTTTTTTTTTTTGGTTTTTGGGTCACACCCGGCAGTGCTCAGGGGTTACTCCTGGCTCCATGCTCAGAAATTGCTCCTGGCAGGCACCGGGGACCATATGGGGCACCGGGATTCGAACCGATGATCTTTTTGCATGCAAGGTAAACGCCTTACCTCCATGCTGTCTCCTGGGCCCCAACACTCGTGTTTGAAAGTTTTATGTATATTTACCTTTATCATCTCTTTACACCCTATATTTACATGAACCTATGGAAATTGCATATGCAGTTTTATTATAATTTATTGATTGAAAAAATGATATTATGACACTTATACTCAGTTTCATATACATTTGTTCAGAAAGTGATATGCACTTTTGAAAAATTACTGAATCCTCTATATTGTAGTGAACTTAATTTACCTATTGTTATTTACTAAGAAGCTCGCATTGCATTGCTTTATGAACATACAAAATGTCAGGCATAGTTTTTTCTAAGACATTCACAGTAAGATAGGAAGATAAGATAGTGCAATTGCTTCACAGAGTGTTTTGTGTCTTGAAGAAGCAAATAGTGATTAGTCTTTTGTTCTTTTGTTTTCTAAGAAAGTCTTCTGATAATCTTAGGAATTACAAAATCTGAGTAGGAATTCAGTAGTCAAACTGAATTTGAAATGGATGGTTAAAAATGGGAATTTTTTTAATGTAAAGGAATCTATACTATAGCAATAGAGAACATAGAATCTACTAGTACAAGGGTGGAGTTCATTGAATGTTGTGTGTTGATATGTTTTGGTAGTGAAAGTGGTTGCTGTCACAGAAGCTAATATTAAGCTCTTAATAGTATTGTGGCAGGAATACTGAGAAGTGTGTAATGTGATGTAAAAAGGAGGAAGGGGGGATAAGGTTTTTCTATGAACTAAATACCTAAGATTTTCCTGTCATGGGTCTCATTAATCATCTAGTTGGGAAGGGGATATTCTCATCTTGTATCATCCATTCATCCATATTCCTGTTTCTGTAAACATGCTTGCTGAAAGTTATAATTATTTAAGCTGCACATCTTTGTTCTATGGCTCAGATTTTGCTTATGAATCTTTGGCAACTGTGTGGACTCTTTTAATAAAGCTGCTTCCTGATTACGTCTTGGTTCCTGATTATGTCACTGTCTCTTGAAGTAGCATCATATAACATTTCATACTTCACTTACTGTTATCATAACAAAAAAAAGTGCATGTTATTCTCTATCTTGTGCAATAATAATATCAATAATTTAAAATGTTATAATTTCTGTAGCAAGATCACAAACTTATTTGGACAAATGCCTCGTTTTTAGAAAACAAATTTTCTGCCAAACTGGAAATCTACCTAAGAACAAAGCAGTTTCCCTCTAGTACCCAAGACTTGTATAACTCTTCCTGTCTCATTATTCTGGTTCCCCTTATCCCACATCACTAAATAGCATTGGCCACTTTGAAAAATGCTAGCTTAGAATTACTTGTGTGTCAGGATTCAAACAATTATTTGATTACAAGCTCTAAGTTTTGAAATATAGATTTGAGGTTTCGTTGGAGTTGTGTCTTCCCTTTAGATGCACACTTCACCTTTCTCCATTCCTTCCTCTAATGCTGAACACTGGTCCAAAGGGAGCTCATCAATAATTTTATGCACTTGGATTTCTAGTATGGTTTGCCCCAGGTTGCATACTACAGATGTGGCCCAAGCAGGAAAACAGAAGCAAATAAACAGTACTTCCCCGGGTCTCTCCACTTGTGTAGCCTGAAATGCCCTAAGATTCTGCTGTGATCCCAGACAACTCTTCATAGCAGACCCCTAGGTGCAGTAACTGCTCCTTGCCTCATGCCTTTAAGCCTGCCTATAAGTAACTCTACCATTACTTCCCTTGTGGTTTCTTACATACTGTCCATAGCTTTGTAAATAGGTTCTTTATTAAACGTTTTTTCAAATGATCTTAGTTTGAAAGTGCCATCTGTTTTCATTTGGCATCAGATCAACTTTGCAAACATTATTGTTGCTGTTTAAGAGAGAGCTGATGAAAGTCTATTGTGGCAGTAGCAGAAGAAATAAAGGGAATTAAATGTTTTCCAGAATGAAGTGAGAAAAATTTTATTTTAAAAGAGAACTATAAGAACACTATTATGAGTTTGTGCTCTGAGTGAACTCTTCTTTCCTTACACCTGACATGCTACAGAAAAGCTTATTCAAAATATAAACAATTGGGGCTGAAGTGATAGCGCACAGATGACCCAGGATGGATCTGGTTTTGATTCCTAGTATCCTATATACTCTCTGAGCCTGCCAATACCAACTTTTGAGGGTAGAGCCAGGAGTAACCCTTAAGTACTGCTGGTTGTGGCCCAAACACACACACACACACACACACACACA
>PVKC010016532.1:0-20737 GCA_004027635.1 Crocidura indochinensis
AACCGATGACCTTTTGCATGAAAGGCAAACGCCATACCTCCATGCTATCTCCCGGGTCCCACATTACACTTTTTCTCTTTGATCTTTCTTAATGTTGGCCTGCATCATTATGAATTTTGCCAATCATGTAGCTTTTAATATCCCATAAGTAGTGCTACAGTGATATAGATGTGCATTTATCTTTTTAGCTAATGTTTTTTTTTATTCTTTGGATATAAGTCAAGGAGTAAAATTGCTGGATCATATGGAATTCCATTTTAAATTTTATGAAATGATTCCATTTTTTTCATAGAGCCTGAACCAAATGATATTTCCACCAATGGTGTCATGAAAGTTCCCTTTTCACTGCATCCCTGTCAACATTGGTTGTTGTTTCTAGTCTTTTTGTTATAATTCATTTTCATTTCATTTTCTCTCTGGTGTGCAGGGGTGACATATAAGATAGGTTTTATTTGGGCACCAATCCCAGAGTGCTCAGGACTTATTCCTGGGTCAGTGTTCAAAGATCACTCCTAGAGAAACTTTTGGGTCTGTATGTGGTATCAGGAATCAGCCAGGTGTAAGGCAAGTGCCTTAACCTTGTACTATTTCTCAAGGCCGTAAAATAGGATTTGAAAATTGTTAGCACATATATAATCAATTTCCAATATTAGATACAAAATGCCCCATCACCTAAGTAGTGCTTAGGGACTGTTCTTTATTATTATTATTATTATTATTATTATTATTATTATTATTATTCCTTTATTTAAATACCATGGTTACAAAATTGTTCATGTTTACAAATGTACACTACCTTTGCCAATGCACATTGCCTACCGCCAATGTTCTCAGTTTCCCTCCCACCTTTCCTCATGCCTGCCTCTGGGGCAGACATTTTGTTTCTTTCTCTCTCTTTCTCTTCCCCCTTTTTACCTTTAAGACACTGTGGTTTGCACTATTTTTAATGAAGGAGTACCATGCATATCACTTTATCTCCTTTCAGCACCCAGTTCTTGTCGAGAGAGATCCATTCCAACTATTATTGTCATAGTGGACACTTCGCTACCCTAACTGTACTGCTCCACTATTTGTGAAAATCTTCCTATCCATGGGGCCAGGCGGTGGCGCTGGAGGTAAGGTGCCTGCCTTGCCTGCACTAGCCTAGGACGGACCGCGGTTCGATCCCCCGGTTTCCCATATGGTCCCCCAAGCCAGGAGCGACTTCTGAGTGCATAGCCAGGAGTAACCCCTGAGCATCACTGGGTGTGGCTCAAAGCCAAAAAAAAAAAAAAGAAAGAAAGAAAATCTTCCTACCCTGGACTCATCGCCTTCATCTGTATTTTCTCTGGATATCATTACCATTTTAAACAGAGACACCACAAGAAAATAGAGAATCGCAGATTGATATACTTGTGAACACAGATGCAAAGATCCTTAACAAAATGCTAGCAAATAAAATCCACCAATGCATCAAAATGATCATACACCATGAGCAAATAGAGTTTATCCCAGAGATACAAAGATGATTTAACGGACACAAATCAATCAACAAAGTACAATGGGGCCCAAGTCGTGGCACTAGAGGTAAGGCGTCTGCCTTGCAAGTGCTAGCCTAGGATGAACCATGGTTTGATCCCCCAGCGTCCCATATGGTTCCTCCAAGCCAGGAGTGATTTCTGAGCACATAGCAAGGAGTAATCCCTGAGTGTCAATGGGTGTGGCCCAAGAACGAAAACAAAAAAGGAAAAGAAAATATAAAAATCATGTAAGCACAGATGCAGAGAAGCATTTGATAAAATTCCAGTACCCATTCATGATAAAACTCTCAACAAAATAGGAACTGAAGGAATTTTCCTCAATATAGTCAAAGTCAATTACCACAAGCCCACAGCAAACTTTATACTCAATAGGAATAAACCAAAAGCCTTCTCTCTAAGATTGAGCAAAAGACAGTTGCCCACTCTCACCACTTCTATCCAATATGATATTGATAGTACTTGTAATTAGATACACAAAAGACATCAGGGCCATCCAAATAGGATAGAAAAAAAAAATCAAGTATTCACTGTTTGCAGTGAAGATATGATACTATATTTATAATATCCTAAAGATTCTACAAAAATTAACAATATAGTTTTACAGTAAAATGAAAGGCTACAATATTAGATACAAAAGCACATGCCTTTCCTATATACAAATAATGAAAAGGAAGAAAGTGATATTTTAAAAATTCCATTCACAGTTGTGCCTCAAAAAAAATCAAGTACCTCAGAATCAACTTAAGAGCTAAAAGACCTACAAAAAAAAACAAAACAAAACAACAACAACAACAACAAAACCTATAAAACACTATTTCAAGAAATAAAAGAGGGCATTAGGAAATGGAAAAACATCACTGTTCATAGATTGGAAGGATTGGCATCATTAAAATGGCAATACTCTCCAAAGAGTATTATATTGATTCAATGCAGTTTCTATAATAATATCCATTACTTTTTTTTTGAAGAAACAGATAAAACACTTCTGAAATTCATACAGAACAATAAAACTCCATGAATAGCTAAAGCAATTCTTGGGAAAAAGATAGAAAGCATCATTTTTCCCACCTTCAAACTCTACTACAAAGTCATGTAATTAAAATCGCATGGTATTGGAAGAAAGACTCTCAGATAAGTTGAATAGAATTGAATATCTTGTGACAGACTCTAAAGTATATAATTTTTGTTTGTTTGTTTGTTTTGGTTCACACCCGGCAGCACTCAGGGGTTACCCTGGCTCTACGCTCAGAAATCACCCCTGCCAGGCACTGGGGACCATATGGGATGCAGGGATTTGAACCACCATTCTTCTGCATGCAAGACAAACACCTTACCTCCAGGCTATCTCTCCGGTCCCCAAAGTATATAATTCTTGATAAAGAAAAATATATGAAATGGGGCAAAGAAATCCTCTTCAACAAGTGATACTGGGAAAACTGGCCAATTATTTGCAAACAAATGAACTCATATCTCTAAAACCATGAACAAAATGGATTAAAGACTTTGATATCAAAGCTGAAGTTACAGGTACATAGTGGAAAATGTAGGCAGCACTCTCCATGACACTAAAGCAAAAGGCATCTTCAAGGATGAAACATCACTTCCAAGCAAGTGGAAGCAAAGATAAATAATCGGTTCTATATTATATTAAGAAGCTTCTGCACCTCAAAGAAAATGAAGTCATAAAATTTACTTATATAACGTGGATGGACATGGAAACTATTTTGCTGAACAAAATAAGTAAGAGGGAGAGATATAGAGACAGAATAGACTCACTCATCTGTGGGTTTTAAGAAAAATAAGACATCATGTAATAATACTCAGAGACTATAGAAAGAAATGAAATCTGGAAGAACCAGCCCATGATATGTAGCTTACAACAAAGAGTGGTGAGTTTAGTTAAAAAAAAATAACTATACTAACTACCATGAGAATAGTAATGAGTGAGAGAAGTAGAATGCCTGTCTCAAATACAGGCAGGAGTTGGGGGAGAAGGAAGATGGGGACACTGGTGGTGGGAATGTTGCACTGTTGAAGGAGGGTGTTCTCTTTATGACTGAAATCCAACTACAAACATGTTTGTAACCATGGTGCATAAATATATTACTAAAAAAAATTACTTATATAGGTATGAAGAGTATCATGCTGAGCAAAATGAGTCAATGGGAGAGTGCATTATAGAATTATTGTAATCATTTGCAGAATATTAAAAAATGCATTATATAGGTATGGGGTTTGGGGAGACCCCATACAGGAGCCGTTCTCCACAGCCTGAGGAGTGCTGGGAGGCTCGGCAGGCCCCCAGCCACCTTGGTCTTGTTCCCCTGACTCCAGGCCTACCCTGAATGCCAGCTCAGAGGGCCAGAGTGGGTTCAGGCAGACTCTTAGTGGGCCTCAGGTTCCCCCTTCCCTCCGCACTTCAGGGGGGAGGTACATGGGGTGGAGGGTGGGCAGACATCTGGCCTCTGGATTCCCTTGGATTCTGGAGACCAGCTCATGCCAGGTATGGGGTTTGGGGAGACCCCATACAGGAGCCCTTCTCCACAGCCTGAGGAGTGCTGGGAGGCCCGGCAGGCCCCCAGCCGTCCTGGTCTTGTTCCCCTGACTCCAGGTCTACCCTGGGTGCCAGCTCAGATGGCCAGAAGTGGGTTCAGGCAAAATCTTAGTGGGCCTCAGGTTCCCCCCTTCCCTCCGCACTTCAGGGGGAGGTACATGGGGTGGAGGGCGGGCAGACATCTGGCCTCTGGATTCCCTTGGATTCTGGAGACCAGCACTTGCCAGGTATGGGGATTGGGGAGGCCCCATACAGGAGCCCTTCTCCGCAACCTCAGGAGTCAGACACAAAAGAGAAAAGAGCTGGAAGTTCCAGCTCGCCTCATGAAGCTCACCACAAAGAATAATTAGTTTAGTTGGAGAAATAAATACATTTTGAACCGTCCTAACAATGAGAATGTATGAGGGAAATGGAGAGCCTGTCTAGAGTACAGGCGGGGGGTGGGTGGGGAGGAGGGAGACTTGGGACAATGGTGATGGGAACGTTGCACTGGTGATGGGTGGTGTTCTTTACATGACTGAAACCCAAACACAATTATGTATGTAATCAAGGTGTTAAAATAAAATATTAAATAAAAAATGCATTATATGTAAATAATACCCAGAGACAATAGAAATGATGAGTTAAGACAGAATAGATCACTATGGACATAATAGTCAGAAATTATCACTCTGGATAAGAACTGAGAACTGAAAGGAAGGAAAGTGATATGCATGATACTTTTTAATTAAGTGTTGCAAACCATGATGACTTATAATGAAAAAAGAGAGCTAGAGACAGGAAGAAAAAGAAGGAAGTTGTCTGCCATTGAGGCACACTGGGGTGAAGACATATGGGTGAATAATGGGGAAATTTGTGGTAGGACATGAACACAAGTCAAGGGATGGATATTGGAACATTGTATGATCTAAACCAGGGGTCTCAAACTCAACTGACCTGGGGGCCACAGGAGGCAAAGTCGGGGTGATCCTTGCAAAGTCAGTAGTAAGCCTTGAACATTGGGGGCTGTGACCCAAACAACTAAAACAAAACAAAAGAAAAAAAGATTCCTCTAGGGCAGGGCCACAAAATGTTGCATGGAGGGCCACAAACAGCTCGCGGGCCACAAGTTTGAGACCCTGATCTAAACTCAATTATCATCAACTGTTTTTTTTAATTCTATATATCACAGTGACAATAAAAATGAATTAATAGGGAGAGGAAAGTAGACACTTCTCACAAACGTTTTCACCACGTGGCACCTGAAAAAGTGTTCAGCATCACTTATATCATTAGATATCAATGAAACATCATTTCACACCAATGAGAATTGCACATATCAAAAACAGTAGTAAAATCTGCCAAGGATGTGGTAAAAGGAAATCCATATCCACTGCTGCTATGAATGTTGTCTGATTCAACCCCTGTGGAAAACATACAGAGAGTTCTCAGTAAACTTAGAATTGTACAGCCATATGACCCAGCAAATTCACTTTTGGGGGCGTATGCACATCATTTTTCATTGTGGCAATGAGTATACTAGCCAAGATTGGAAATCATCATAAGTGTCCAATAACAGATGAATAATTATGAAGATGATCAATAAAAGATGAGTGAATTAAGAAAGTGTGGTATATACAAAATGAAATACTATGCAGCCATAGGAATGATGAAATCATAATTTATTGCAAATAGTTAGAAATTATACATATCATAGTGAGCAAAGTGAGCCAGAAGAAAGACAAGAACAGAATATCTTACAGATTTGTGGTATATAAAATACCACATTAGTATTAGGAATTAGTATAGTACTAGGAAATGGAATGTTGTAAACGGGGGGAGTGCACCGAGATTACCCTTGACCACAGAGTCGAGGAAGGAAAAGAGCAGAGAAGAAACCAAGGAAGAAAGAAGATGAAAAGGAGAATGGGGAAACAAGGATCATACTTGATTTTATCGGTGACAAGGGAGAGTGGCATAGCTATACATATAAAACACAGACTCAACAACACTCAAAACAAGAGATCTAAGTTGCATCCACATAACTTTTTGACATGCCTGTCAAGGTGGTAGTCATAGGGTGAGGTTGGGTGGTACAAAGTTGAGGGTAACACTGGTGGTGAGAGTTGATACTTCTGGTGGGACTGGTGAAATATTTCTTTTTTTTTTTTTTTTTTTTGGTTTTTGGGCCACACCCGGCAGTGCTCAGGGGTTACTCCTGGCTGTCTGTTCAGAAATAGCTTCTGGCAGGCACGGGGGACCATATGGGACACCGGGATTCGAACCAACCACCTTTGGTCCTGGATCGGCTGTTTGCAAGGCAAACGCCGCTGCTATCTCTCTGGGCCCCGAAATATTATTTCTTAAAACTCAAATATCAACTATAAAAAAATAAGAAAAGCCCTAACAAAATCTTGCTTTAAAATAAATGTAGGGAGGGCCCAGAGAGATAGCACAGCGGTGTTTGCCTTGCAAGCAGCTGATCCAGGACCAAAGGTGGTTGGTTTGAAATCTGGTGTCCCATATCGTCCCCTGTGCCTGCCAGGAGCTATTTCTGAGCAGACAGCCAGGAGTAACCCCTGAGCACCACCGGGTGTGGCCCAAAAACCAAATAAAATAAAATAAAATAGATGTAGGGGCCTCAGTGGTGGTGCAAACAGTAAGGCATCTGCCTTGTGCACACTAGCTTAGGAAGGACGGAGGTTTGATCCTCCAGGGTTCGATATGGTGCCCCAAACCAGGAGTGATTTCTGAGCGCATAGCTAGGAATGCTCAGGAACCCCTGAGCATCACTGGGTGTGGCCCAAAAACAAAAGAAACAAAAAAAACCTAAAAACAAAATAAAAACATTAAATAAATGCAGTCTGACAGATATTATAAATGAAATACCTTAAAGAGTACCTCACTAAAATACCACTGTTATCTTCAACAAAAGCATTACAGTAATGAGAAGAAAAATAACCCAAGACCACAGGAACAGGCTACAATGATTGAATAGGGATGACATTTGTAGCACTACATATCGTCCTCCAGCACAGTCATGAGTGATCTCTGAGTACAGAGTCAGTAGTAACTCCTAAGCAATCAGGTGTGGTCAACACCCCTCCCTCAAAGGCAGAGGAAACAGTATAAGTGAGGAGGTAGAAAGTAATGCAACTTGTGCAAGGAATTCTACATTAGAAATTTAAAAATAAAAAAAGTACAACTTTTAAGCAAAAGAAAAATAACAAAAAAGGACATTCACAAAGCATTTTCTTTTTAAAAAAAATCATTTTTTGCAAGGTAAGGTGGCCCTCACATGGAAATGCTCAGGCAGGAGGCACCTAACAATGCTCAGGTGACCACGAGTGATGCTAGGAATTCGAATTGAGTTTTGTGGGCAATGCTATATTCTTTAATCTCTACCTATATCTCTACCACAAACACAAATATTGCAACAACAACAACAACAAAAACCCTCGTGGGTCTCTTCCCTTTCTGGGCGCTGGGAATTTCAGCAGCATGGGTTTCGGCAGGCCCCTGCCATGCCGGAGGAGGCCTGCTTAACCAGGCCTAGGGGGGTTGCGGGATGGGGGCGACCCCAGCACCCCGCTGCCGCCGCCTTGCTCCAGATCTCCAAGGCTTCCCTGGGTCACATGTCTGGGCAAGCGATGGGGCTCGAAGGTACCCTGGGCTTTTCCCCCATTCCCCACCAGGCTCCTAAGGGCGGGTCTGGGTGGGGATGCTGAACTTCCAGACTCCAGCAACATGAGGGATCACTTCCCTTTCTGGGCGCTGGGAGTTTCAGCAGCATGGGGTTCGGCAGGCCCCTGCCATGCCGGAGGAGGCCTGCTTAACCAGGCCTAGGGGGGCTACAGGACGGGGGCGAACCCAGCACCCCGCTGCCGCCTGTTCTAGATGAGCTACTCATTTTTACTAAGGCATTCTCTGGCAAGAACTTATGAGTTTACATTGCCCCCACGCGCACAGTACATATTAATAATATATCCCATTTTTTAAGGTATGTATTGTGTATGTAGAAAGTCCATCTGGTATTCTGCCCTTTCACACACCCCTGTAAAGCTTATTTTCACTTTTTAACTCTATCACCCCCAACCTTCAGTACTTCCCATTTACCCTTTTCAACTTCTATACTGCACATTCCTCATCACACACCAACGTGGTGCACTGGATTTAACAATCCCCAACTATTTCAAAAGACATAAAATGAACACGTATGGCTTTGAATATTTTACATCTTTTTTTTTTTTTTTTTTTTTTGTGGTTTTTGGGTTACACCCGGCAGTGCTCAGGGGTTACTCCTAGCTCCATGCTCAGAAATTGCTCCTGGCAGGCACGGGGGACCATATGGGGCACCGGGATTCAAACGGATGACCTTTTGCATGAAAGGCAAATGCCTTACCTCCATGCTATCTCCCGGGCCCCGACATCTTTTTTCTTTGACAGCTAACTCTTACTAAATATTCTCTTAAATAGTGAAGATTTTCCCCACTTTTTATCTATTCTCTTTGTGAACTTTTCAACAAGTATTATTCGGTGAAAGAGTCCCTCAGTTTAACTCTTATGTTTAATCATGTCATGGGGAGTTTTATACATGTTTTTGCATCCCACCACATGGGCCTATAAAGCCATGTGGCATTGTTCCTTGTTTGCATAGGCATATCAAAATGGGAAATACCTACACACAAATAAATTCTTATCTAATAGCGATTGGAACACCCATATCTTGTAGTGCAATGGGACCTTACACCCTGAACATTGGCATAATGACCTGGCACAGGCCTCAGTAAAATGGGCATTCTCCATTCACCCCTGAACCAGGGTAACTATCTAGGAAACATGCAAGGTTTTTTACAACAACACCTGGAAGCAATCTTCTACCACGGAAGACCCTACCACTGCTCTGATGTCAATCTACTCACAAGAGACTTCCCTTAACGCTGAGAAGACTTAAGAACATCAACGACCTGCATACTGGACAGGGCTTTCTCCATTGCCCTTTAATTGTAAGGTGAAAGGAAAGGACGCTCTGCACCATCCTAACTGCAATATAGGATATGCAGATTCCAGGATCTTTAACACAGAAACATGATACCAACAACAGAGACAGCGTGGAAAATAAAAGTGAGTTGGCACTACAGACAAAGACTTGGATTGGGCAATCTAGTTGGCCTGGAGCCTAGAGCTGGTCTTATGCCAGAAAACTTCAGGGGTTTGGTCCCATTGTATTTAGGCTGAGGATTTTCCTTTCCATGTCCCCCATATTTTGGTGGGCCAATGCAAATAATTATTGCTACTCTAACGCCGTTTTTACTGTGCTCCTTTGACTCTTAACCTTAAAAAGAAACACCCACTTTTGAGGCTAACAAACTAATATGCACATGCATGGAAATGTAAAGAAGTACTATGCCTTCAATATTTAAGGAGTTACATAAAGTTTTATGGCTTTAGAATGCTTCATATGCTGCTAGGAAATATGTATCACAACCTGGGGACTTGAGGGACAAAGTAATTATACATGGGTTCTGTTTTATTTTTCTTAATATTCTTTGGCTGAAAGTTCAATGTTAAGATATCAGCAAGGGGACTTATGTGAATTCTGTTTATGGGTGATTGTCCTTCCACTGTAACTTTACCTTGTCCTCTTTCTTTGCATCTTTGTTCTCATAATTAAAAATTAAAAATTAATAAAAAAAAACCTCATGCTCCTAATATATCTAATTAAGTAGAAATGAATGTCTTAAAATAACTTCATTCATATATTATTAGTTATGAAATATAAGCACCACTTTTTTCAATATGTTCTTACACTTCATTACTTAAAATAATATTAAAAATAATAACACCAAATGGTCAAGAGAATTCACATGTGGTACAGCACATACCTAGCTTGTCCAAGTTTCTAGATTCAATTCCAAATACTATATGCAGCCTGAGCACATAAGTATTCCACGTTTCATTGAGCCAACCACTGAAACTCCCCCAGAATTGTTGGGTGTGGTCCCTATAAATTAACGATAATAAAATAATGACCTTACTAATATTCAAAAATCTAGACCTAAGAACTATATTATAAGAACTTCATCATCTCCTCTTTAAAAGCTTTACACTGGAAGACATTGCTAACTCTACAATATAGCCAAAGACTTCAAAGATTTCCAAAAGTGACACAATACCAAAAATTTATGTAAAAATTACACAAATGTCAAAGGGGGGGATGCAGAGAGATAGCACAACAGTATGGCGTTTGCCTTACAAGTCACCCATTCAGGACAGATTCCGGCATCCCATATAGTCCCGGAGCCTGCCAGGAGTGATTTCTTAATGTAGGGCCAGGACTAATTGCTGAGTGCCACTGAGTGTGACCCAAAAAACAAAACAACAAAACAAAACAAAAAAACACAAAAAAAAATTACACAAATATAATTACTGTCATTGGAAGGTTTAGAGTCTAGGCTACCATATTACACGAAGAACTAAAGGAATTTACTAAACCTTTACCATAAAACAATAAGAAATTCTAATGAGGAATATTTACATTCATTTTTGGTTCAGTTTTCCAATTTCAGTGTATATTTTACACTTAAGGAACATTTCGATCTGGACAAGATATATTACAACTGCCAATGACTAACAACTTTTATAATGTACAGTGTTGCCTTAAATGTCCTCACCCATACATTAATTCAATAATTGGTTATTCTCTAGCAACTACAAATATATACAACTAATTAATCTTTGCTTTTAAGTCAAAGATTAGAATTTTTTCTAAATTGGAATCTTATTTTAAGTGACTCAAATGACTCTAAATCATTACCACCTCACATTCTAGTAGTTCTATCGAACTGAATTATAATCAATTATTAAATTTAAACCAGATACCTGAAAATCAATCTGACACCTCCTCTAATTTCCGTATTCAAATTATCAAAATACTCTATCTCAGAATTTACTATCTAATATATATATATATTTGTCATATATATTATATATAATTAACTCTCAAATCAACCTACTGATGTCCATCTCAACCATCACACCATCACCTCTGACCAATCTGCCCAACTACTCCCACTGATCTCTAATTCATTTTCTTCAGTCTACAGATACCATGAAACCTATGTCACTCTTTCTTCAACCCTCTTACACCCTTATAAAATTCCCCAACATGATTCATCTCACTTCCAAAATAACCTTGTTTGTTACTATGACCAACAAGTGTTATAGCCCCTAAGCATTGGATATATCCAGTTCCATCTCACTATATCATACCTCAGTCTTACATTACTCTTATTCTGATCTTTCACACCTGCCTGTTCGCCATATTCCCATCATAACATCTTTGCATTTACTGCGTTATCCTCATTTAGTTTACTTGATTTTCAACCATCCGCTAACATTCTGATTACCATGAAGATATCAAATTTCCTTTTTGGGGGGCCGGGCGGTGGCGCTGGAGGTAAGGTGCGTGCCTTGCCTGCGTTAGCCTAGGATGGACCGCGGTTCGATCCCCCGGTTCCCCATATGGTCCCCCAAGCCAGGAGCGACTTCTGAGCGCATAGCCAGGAGAAACCCCTGAGCGTCACTGGGTGTGGCCCAAAAACCTAAAAAAAAAAAAAAAAAATTCCCTTTTTTTAAGTTCTTATAAAATTATGTCCCTCATCTTCCAGTATAACATATGCTTTGTGTTTAAGATGTATTTAACAGCTTTCTTCTCTCATGACTACAATTGACTCTAAGGAGATTACTTCCACAACAGAAATTTGAGATTGTTTACTACACGAAGACATCAATGAATCTGTCTTCCCCTCCCCTCCATGACATAAACAACCTAATCTGCTTATATATCATTAATTCTAAAAAGGGTTCCAACTTTCCCAAGAGGCAAGTTAACAGCATTTAACAAAACCCGTCAAGTAACAACTATTGACAACATGCTTAATTTCTGCCTGTCTGATACATCAAACCCCAGGAACAAACCCCATGCTCTGGAACTGGAGAGATAGCAGTGCATACTTTGCATAAGGGAGGTTCAGATTTAAAACTGGGCACTGCATGGTTCCTTAACATCCCTAGAAATGATCCTGAACACTAATACCAAAAGGTCAATCAAGTCAGAAGTGCCTCAGAGCATCACCAGATAGCCCCCCACCATGAAAAATAAATAAATAAAAACCTAAACACTGTGCTTTGTGTATCAGAAGCATCAAGATTTAATAAAAATTATTTTAGTAAATACAGTACTATATATTTCTCAGAAGCACTTACACTGAGCTATGGAGAGCTGTTTATCTCTACTTTAGCTGATAAAGTTGTGTGTGTGTATGTGTGTGTGTGTGTTTGTGTGAAGTGCTCATATGTACACATAGACTCAAACTAACAAGCAGGTGCTGAAACCTATGGGAGTTACAGGTTATGCAGGAAGTCAGTATAATTCTTCCCCCAGTTCTATATGACCAAGTGCTTCTTTTCTATTATCAGTAACATTGATTTGCCACCTTTGTTATTACTTTCCATCATCCCCAAACATTTCTAGTCTTCTCTTCACTGATTGTTTTTTTGGGAGGAGACTGATTTCACAAATAATCATCAATTTTTTACATGAAAAACATTATTTCTAAAAGTGTAGTCTACTACTAAAAATAATCTGGAAGTATTCTTCAGTTACTTCTAGACTACAGCTTTCAAAAAAAAAATCAAATTTTGACATAGGTAGAACCTAAGTTTAACAGTCAAAAGCCAATATTCTGTTTTCAAAGAGAAAAGATAAGTCAAAAAGTTTATATAGTCATATTTTTATGGTTCTTGAAATGTTACTATGCAATTTTTACTTGGTTTAGCAAATGCTGTGTAAAAGAAAATTATTTTCAACTTGCTGAGGTAGCAAGTTTTTTTATACCCCCTTTATGCTTGAGGCAGTCAACTCTATAGGCAGTTGAAACTAGATTTATAGGTTATTCGCCAAAAATTCACTGCAAGCAGCACCTTGAAATCTGAAAACTTGCAGTTTAACAGAATATTCAGTCAATTTTAGCAGTTTACAATGTCAATAGAAACAGTCAGCACTATGTATCATAGTTGAGACAGAAGGTCATTACCTATGAACATTATAATATCCCAAACAATATAAACCAAAGAGATAGTTACAAAAGCTCACTAAGGAAATGGAAAATATTTTAAAATAAAAATGTTTTCAGTACTCTCCACTGAAACCCAAACTGAAAGCATTAGGTTTCTTCTGCAGTTTTCCAGCATGATCTGTTTTGTTTTGCTTTTAATTGGGAAATGAAGGGTATTTTATAGCGGGTTGTTTTGGTATAAACAATAAAAGCTAAGCCTTTATACACTCAAAGTATTCTGCTTTATGTCAGAACTATTTTAATGGTTCTGACTTTTTCTGAAAGTACTAAAAGTACTTTTAATATCTAGACAATGATAAAGCATTTTGTAATTTTATGTAACAAACTAAAATTCTGCATTTAATATACAACACATTGCAAAGTATTTCCAGAAATCTTTCCAAATATATCTATATCAAAAAGTTACGCTACAGGGGCCCAAGCGGTTGTGAAGTGGTAGGGCATAGAGGTAGGACATTTGTCTTGCAAGTGGCTGACCTACGACGAACTGCGGTTCGATCCCCCAGCGTTCCATATGGTCCCCCAAGCCAGGAGCGATTTCTGAGCATATAGCCAGGAATAAACCCTAAGTGTCAACAGGTATGTCTGAAAAAACAAACAAAAAAATTATGCTACGATATCATGGAAAATCAAACTCCTAATACCTTTTGTAAAAATTTTTATTACATTAATACCAATAGTATGTTAAAAAGAATAACCTAATCGTTATATGTAAGATGAAATCTTGAGGGGCCGGAGAGATAGCATGGAGGTAAGGCGTTTGCCTTTCATGCAGAAGGTCATCGGTTCGAATCCCGGTGCCCCATATGGTCCCCCGTGCCTGCCAGGAGCAATTTCTGAGCGTGGAGCCAGGAATAACCCCTGAGCACTGCTGGGTGTGATCCAAAAACCAAAAAAAAAAAAGTTTAAAAAAAAAAGATGAAATCTTGAGATTTACTGCAACTTGAATTGAACTGTAAGATGATAGTATCATGTTAAGCAAAATTAATCAGGAGGAGGACGAATATTCTTGCCTTTTGATCATAAAGCTGAGATTACCAAACAGTGATGAAAGTGACATTAGAACAGGGGTAAAAAGGGGCTGAAGAAATAGCACAGCGCATTTGCCTTGCAAGCAGCTGATCCAGGACCTAAGGTGATTGGTTCCCATATGGTCCCCCATGCCTGCCAGGAGCTATTTCTGAGCAGATAGCCAGGAGTAACCCCTGAGCACCGCTGGGTGTGGCACAAAAACCAAAAGCCAAAAAAAAAAAAAAAAAAAAAACAGGGGTAAAGTATCTTGGGTACTTTAGTATAGGCAAAGGTGCAGTAATTTTGTACAGCCAAACCTTAAGTAAAAGTTATTGTAACTTTGTTATCTATTCTATAATTCTGAGAAAAAACAATACAAAATATAAAAGATAAAAAGACATTTTGATCTATTGCTTTAAAGATTTTCATTTGAAAACTGCCATCATTCAACAGCAAAGCAAGGAAAGTAAATGATTTTGATGATGAAGCTGAAACTATTGTCATATGAAGACTGACATTTACCAGAATTTTTTTTTTTGGTTTTGGTTTTTGATTTTGGGGTACACCTGGCAGTGCTCAGGGGTTACACCTAGCTCTATGCTCAAAAATTGCTCCTGGCAGGCTTGGGGGACCATATGGGATGCCGGGATTTGAACCACCATCCTTCTGCATGAAAGGCAAATGTTCTAACTTCATGCTATCTCTCAGCTCCTACCAGAAATTTCTTGAGGAAAAAACTTGTCTCTCAGAAAGCTAAAACCAAACATGCAAGAAAGGCACAGAAGTAGACTACAAAGTAAATTCCTATTCTTAATCTTGATCATTAATATATTTAGGAAAGAACTTTCTGCCTAACACGATGTAAAAGAAGCTCTCCATCTGTGAACAGAAAATCTCTAAATTTCAAAAGCTAAGAATTAGAAACTCTAGCAAAATTTCATGATGTTATTCATGAAATTACTTGAGTCAACATATGGATTAACATTATGTCTCTCAAGATATGAATGCATCACTATACAGCCCATACAACTATCATCTTCTATTTTCTCAATTTACTCATTCTATGGATGCTCTCCAAAACTTTGAAACTTCCTTATTTGGTTTAGCATGTAAAAAGAGACTAAGGTTTGATGTATGCTTGGGTCAGAAGATACTTACTAGTAAAACCAGGAAACAAAGAGTACTCACTCCAGAAGAAAAGTTAAGGTTCAAATGACATGGAAATATTTGTGTGTATTTTTATTATCTTTATTTAAGCATCATGATTACAGTTATAAAAAATAACATGATTATCACCTATAAAAAAGAACATCCCACTCCACCAGTGCAATCTTCCCACCACCATTGCACCCCAGCTTCCTCCTCCCCCGTACCCTGCCTGTATTTCAGACAATCATTCTATTTCTCTCACTCATTACCACTGTCATGATAGTTGTTAGTGTAGTTATTTCTCTAACTGCACTCACCACTCTTTGTGGTAAGATTCACATCATGGGCCAGTCCTTCCAGCCCTCATCTCTATTGTCTCTAGGTATTATTACAATAATGTCTTTTATTTTTCTTAAATCCTACAGTTGAAACTATTCTGTGTCGGTCCCTCTCCCTCTGACTTATTTCATTCAGCATAATAGTTTCCATTTGTTTTGTTTGTTTTTGTTTCATTTTATTTTGGTTTGGTTTTGGAGCCATACCCAGTGACACTCAGGGGTTGTTCCTGGTTTGGGGAACCATATGGAACATCAGGAAATAGAACCGTGATCCCTCTTAGGTCAGCCATGTGCAAGGCAAATGCCCTACCCTGTGCCACAGCACCATCCACATGGAAATATTTGTGGCCATTCTATTTTTCACCTCCAACTGTGCCCATTCAAACCCCTGAACAAAAAACAAAATATAAAATAACAATAAAAGTAAATAAAATAAAAAATCCAAGAGTACACACAACCTAGTTAAATTTTAGATGTTAGAAGTCTGGAGTTTATTATAAACATGTCTTTTCATGATAAAATGTATTATTTCTAAATCAACCTTTATTTTAAAGCTATTGTGTAAGACAATAATACACAATTCCTTATTTTTCAAATATGCTCATGACAAAAAAATGAACTACATTTTCAAGATAAACTTAATCAGCGGTTAAGTGATCCATTACAATTAGTAGTGATTCTAATATCTCAGTCCTAAAACAAGTAAAAACCTTATTAGACCCAAGGAAAATACTTTCACATGCCACGAAATTCTCTTGTCCATTTTTCACTTTTAATTATGTTATTTGGTGTCACAAATTTAAATTAGAAGTATTAACCAAGACTAAATAGATTTCCTTACTAAATCTTTATTATAAATATTCAGGGTCTACCCTCCGTTTTCTTTTTTTTTTTTTGGTTTTTGGGCCACACCCGGTGACGCTCAGGGGTTACTCCTGGCTATTCGCTCAGAAGTCGCTCCTGGCAGGCACGGGGACCATATGGGGAACCGGGGGATCAAACTGCGGTCCATCCTAGGTTAGCGCAGGCAGCTTATCTCCAGCGCCACCTCCCGGCCCCCCTACCCTCCGTTTTCTTATCTTAACTAAGAGCTAATTAACTACTGATATTCTCTATTCTTCAACTTTCTTCATCTGCAGAGTTAGAGAATTAAGTTCTACAAATACCAATTCTGTGAACAATACTTTTAAAAGCACAAACACAGGTCAAGGATGATTATAAATCCTCCAGGGTTTGATCTCAGTAGTTCCCTGTGGGTCTTGGGGTTGACCCTGGTGGTCTTCAGCATCATAGACCACAAGCAGCACAACAGCCTTGGGTCCTCGTATTCAACAGCAGAAAGCTTGACAAAGTAAAGCCAGGAGTGGCTCTGAGATTCCTTTGATTTCCCAGAGCACTATGAGACCTCCATTCAAAAGCAAAGAAAAATAACCTCATGTCCAATTAGTTTTTCCAAGAATGTTTCCTTTTTTAAAACAAAATGTTTTAAAATGTTTTAATTAACAAAATGTTTTAAAAAAGGGGGCCGGAGTGGTGGCACAGCGGTAGGGCATTTGCCTTGCATGCATCTGACCTAGAACGGATCGTGGTTGGATCCCCTGGCATCCCATATGGTCCCCCAAGGCAGAAGCAATTTCTGAGCACATAGACAGGAGTAACCCCTGAGCGTCACTGGGTGTGACCCAAAAACAAACAAACAAAAAACAAAATAAAAAAAGTTTTAAAAAGGTTGATATCTCTATTTCATAACAGGATTTAAAAACTTTTTAAAAGGTCAGGGAAATGGGAACTGGGCGGTGGCGCTGCAGGTGCCTGCCTTGCCTGTGCTAACCTAGGACGGACCGCGGTTTGATCCCCTGGTTCCCCATATGGTCCCCCGTGCCTGCCAGGAGTGACTTCTGAGCAAATAGCCAGGAGTAGCCCCTGAGCGTCATCGGGTGTGGCCCAAAAACCAAAAAAAAAAAAAAAAGGTCAGGGAAACATACAATTTCTTGAAAATCTATAGCAATAAATACACAAAGGTTGACAACAAAATAAATCTATTACTAGACAAATTTTGAGTTAAATATCTTCTTTTAGAAGTTATTCCATAATATTACTTAGTACTACAAAGAACCAGCATATCAATTAATGCATCACTTAAATGTAAGCAGTATAAAAAAAATGCAAGTTCCGAAAATTATTAATTCAAATCAGTAAAACTTATGTCTTCTATGCAATTGGTTACAAAAGGAGGGAAGGAACTATTGTAGATTGTAGTATGCCAGATAATATGTATTTTTTATTTGGGGCTATAACAGTAGTATTTAGAGATTGGCCCTGGTATGATGCTCAGTATTCACTCCCCTTTGGAGTCTGGGGAACCATATTATAGGGGATCAAATTCCATAGGCTCCGCATACAAAATATGTGTTAATTTCTTTTTTTCTTGATGAAAATAATTTGAGAACCATGGTTACAAACTTGTTCATAATTGGGTTTCAGTCATAAAATGCACACACACCCTACACCAGTGCAACTCTACTGTCTACGCTGTCCCCCATTTCCCCTATCCCCTACCTGTTTCCAGATAGGCATTGTATTTCTCTATCATTGTCATGGTAGTTGTTACTGTGGTTATTTCTCTAGCTGCACTACTCTTTGTGATACGTTTCATATCATCGACTTATCCTTCTGGCCCTCATCTCTATTGTCTCTGGGTATTATTATTATACTGTCTTTTTTTTATTTTAAATCCCACAGAAGAGTGAGGCTTTTCTGTGTTTATCTCTCTCCTTCTGACTTATTTCACTCAATATAATATTCTCCATATGCAGGCAAATTTTGTGACTATTTTTTTTCTAACAACTGCATAGTATTCCATTGTGTAGATGTGTCACTGTTTCTTTGGCCATTCATCTTCCATCAAGCATCTAGGTTGTTTCCAAATTCTAGCTATTATAGAGTTGCTATAAACATAGGAGTGCAGAGGGCATTATTGTTTTTGTGGTCCTAGTGTATATCTCTAGGAGTGATGTTGCTGGATCATATGGGAGCTTAATGTCCAGTATTTTGTTTTTTTGTTTTTCTGTTTTGTTTTTTTTTTTTGGTTTTTGGGCCACAACCAGTGACGCTCAGGGGTTACTCCTGGCTATGTGCTCAGAAGTCGCTCCTGGCTTGGGGGACCATATGGGGAACCGGGGGATCGAAACGTGGTCCGTCCTAGGCTAGCACAGGCAAGACAGGCACATTACTTCCAGCGCCACCGCCCGGCCCCTAATGTCCAGTTTTTTAAAGACTATCCATATTGTTTTCCAGAAAGGATTAGACGGCATTCCCACCAGCAGCAAATGAGAGTTCCTTTCTCCCCACATCCTACCACAGTGGTTGTTCTTGTTTTTTTTTTTTTTGGTTTTTTTGTTTGTTTGTTTGTTTGTTTTTTGGGTCACACCCAGCAGTGCTCAGGGGTTACTCCTGGCTCCATGCTCAGAAATTGCTCCTGGCAGGCACGGGGGACCATATGGGGCACCGGGATTCGAACCGATGACCTTTTGCATGAAAGGCAAACGCCTTACCTCCATGCTATCTCCCGGGCCCCTGTTCTTGTTTTTTATGATGTGTGCCAGTTTCTGTGGTATGAGATGATACCTCATTGTTGTTTTGATTTGCATCTCTCTGATGTGGAACATTTTTTCATGTACCTTTTGGCCATCTGTATTCCTTCTCTGAGGAAATACCTATTCATTTCTTCTCATTTTTTCATGGGGTTTATGCATAAATTATAAATACTATTTATATAAACTATATATATTTATGTATATGCATATATATATATAGTTTGTTGTTAAGTTCTGTCAGCACCTTGTAAACCTGAGTTATTAGCCCCTTATCTGATGGGTGCTGTGTGAACTGTGCTCAGTTCTTTGTTATCTCCCTGCCTTAGCTTTATTTTCAAATATTTAATTTTGTAGGGTTATAATAATTTAAGATAAGAGAAACACAACACTAAAAAGTAACTTACAGAATAAACTGATCCATCTATAGAGATCTTACTGGTATCCCTTAACGATAAATTTTTAAAAATATAAGCTTTTTAAACTAAATATTTCTTAACCTATTGTTTTAGGTGATATTTAAGAGATTTAGTATATTTTATTTTATTTTAAGATTTATATATTTTAGCATTTGTTTTTAAGCCTTACAAGTAATTCACAGAATACAGTGTACTAAGGAGATAGTTTTGTCAGTGACAACTAAGAAAACATTCCCAAGATCACTTAAGATTTCGTAACTATAACAAACTAGGGTCAAAAAAACTACTGTATGGACAGAAATGCTCCTTTTACTGCTCTTTTCTGTCTTAACTTGAGATTCAACAATGTGTTTCTATACAACAAAAGATTTACCACAGGCTCCTGAAAACCTATCAGATTATCTTGCTTCTAGGGATACAGGTCTAATCTGTGTCATCAGAAATTACATAGAAATTCACAAACTGCTGAAGATACATTTATCAGTCCTAAAAATGATTCTTGCCTTTATGCAACACCATCATTCAAACAGGAAAGAAACATGTAATCAAGATAACTTGTAATACAGTGACAAACGTTACAATATATAACACTGCTAGAGATTTATAAGAAAATTAAAGTAAAATGGGAAACTAAACCTTCTAAAGACTTAACTGAGAATCTACAATGTATCTTGGGCTCTCAGGAGAAACTTAAGTACTTAACCCTATCCACAGGGATACATTTCAAGACCTCCAATGAATACCTGAAGTTCTGTGCACACAAGATTTCTTTCCCCTAAACCGGTGGTCGGCAACCTGCGGCTCGCGAGCCACATGTGGCTCTTTACACTTTTAATTTGGCTCTTCTGGGGCCGGCATGGTGGCGCTAAAGATAAGGTGACTGCTTTGCCTGCGTTAGCCTAGGACGGACCTAGGTTCGATACCCCAGCGTCCCATATGGTCCCCCAAGCTAGGCGCAAATTCTGAGCTCATATCGTAACCCCTGAGCGTCACCGGGTGTGGCCCAAAAAAACAAAACAAACAAACAAAAAAAA
>PVKC010016533.1:0-20737 GCA_004027635.1 Crocidura indochinensis
TCTTTCTTTCTTTCTTTCTTTCTTTCTTTCTTTCTTTCTTTCTTTCTTTCTTTCTTTCTTACCTCTCCCTCCTCCCTTCCTCATAGTTTTTATGTACACACAGGGCATGTGTATTGCTGATGGGTCACATCATGTAACCTATCATTGTTACCTTACTTTGTTTGATATATTTTTTCTAATTTTTGCCTGAACAAATTTTTTCTCTACCTATTTTCAGTCTTATTGCATAGAATGAAGAGTTGAATTTATCATGATAAACAAGCATACAGACAGAAGAAACAGAATATTCTTTAAGATGTCTAATAATAACTGGTGGTGAGGATATAGAGAAACTGGAACCTGAGCGTGCTACTGGTGGAAATGTAAAATGATATCATTGCTATGAATAACAGTTTGGCATCTCTTCATAAAGTTAAACATAGAATTGCCATCCACCAACTCCACTTCTTGTTATATATGCCAAAATAATGAAAGCAGGAACTCAAACAGATTTTTGAAATCAATGTTTTCAACAACATAGAGACAGCACAGATGTCCACCTACAGATAGATATGAAATGTGATGTAGTCATACGGTAAAATATTATTTATCCTTTAACAGGAAAAGGAAGTTCTGACACCTACTCTTCATAGATTGACCTTCAGATCTATTTTAAGTGAAATAAGGCACACAAACATTGAATGATTCTGCTGATATGAGGCACCTGAAATAAGTAAATTCATAGAAACAATAAAATGAAATGGAGTACTAGGAACTTGGGTGGGGAGAGACTTATGGACAGTAATTGTTTAATAGGTTTAGGATTCCTAAATGGGCCAATGAAAAAATATTTGTTGCCATAGATAATGGTAATAGCTGTCTATATTAAAGCATTTAATGTACTTGAACTGTAATATCTTTTTACTTAAAAGGTATACTTTAGGAATCTGAAGAGAATAAAGTAAGGCACTTACTTTATATTTAGCCACTTTAGTTGCAACCAGGAGTGATCCCAGAGCACAGAACCCAAACCATATATATGTTATACACACACACACACACACACAATACACATATATAAAATAATCACATTGCTTGCTTTTTACATTTTCATTAAAGTACTAGAATTTACAATAGTGTTGATTATACTTTTCAGCATATATCATTGCAACTCTATACCCATTACCAGAGAGACTGCTACCCTCCATTAATATCCAATGACCCCTCCAAGCCAGCCTTTCCATGTAAACTCAGTTCTATGGACAAAATTCCCAGTTCCAATGATTTTGGCTATTTGTTGTTCTCTAACTATGCTACATATGAGAAGATCTTTTATTTTTTTTTGTCTTGGCATATCTTCTTTTTTATATATATTTTATTTTATTTTTTATTTTGTTTTATGAAACAATTGTGATTTACAAAGTCCTTCATAGTCGAATTTAAGATACATAGTGAATCAGTGTCAACTTTCCTTCACCAAGATCCCAGAGTGCATACTATACCACCACCTTTTCCCTCTGGTCTGCGAGTAGCTTTGACTTGGATATTTAATTCTGTCCTTTATTTTCCAACAATGCACCCAAGGTCACTTGACCCCTGGCCTCCATCCTTTCTTTTTTATTTTCTTCTAAGTTTTATAGAGAAGTGGAGAAATATGAGGTAAAACAAAGTAATCTGTGTCCTACGGTTGTATGAAAAAGGTGGGAGCCCCTATTTAAAAGATAAAAAAGAAAAAAGTTATGTGTGCCTTTTTTTTTCTCACATAGGTACAGCAAAAGTTGGGGGAGAACAGGAGACTCTACCCATGAAGCATCCTGCCATAAGTTCAACTATAGGCTTCAGCATACTAAATTGTCTGACTCCAAAGTCTTTAATACTGATCCCAGTAAAAGTTCTCAATTATGGTTGTCACAATCAGTTTCTGTAATAAAGATCCTGTTTTTTGCACAGATCCTATCTCAATGTCAGGGTGTCATGGAGGATCTTCTGGTTTCATCTCACCATTAGTTGGCAAATGCAGGCAATGAAAGCAAGTTGTTACTGTTTCCAAGTCTTCAGGATGTCATATGAACTCAGTTACGAGGGCAGCATTAGAGGGACAGCAGACATCCTTACCTAGTGCCAGATCTTAGTGGAAATGATTTCAGTTTTTCACCATAAAGAATAATGTTGTCTGTGGCATTTTAATAGATAGCTGTTACTATCTTGAGGAAGGTTCCATTCACTCCTATTTTGCTGAGGGTTTTCAATCATGAATGGGTGTTGGATTTTGTCAAATACTTTCTCTGCATCAATTGATATCATGTGTTTTTTATCTTTACTTTTACTGATGTGGTGTATATGTTGATTGATTTGCATATATTGAACTATCCTAGCATCTCTAGGAGGAAACCCACTTGTCCATAATATATAATCTTTTTGATTTGTTGTTGTATTCGGTTTGCTAAGATTTTGTTGAGGATTTTTGCCTCCATGTTCATTAGTAAAATTGGTTTGTAGTTTTCTTTCTTTGTCAGCTTTGGTAATGAGTGTGATATTAGCTTCATAGAAGGTATTGGGGAGAATTCCCATTTTTTAAATGTTTTGGGAGTTTAGAGATCAATGGTAGTAACTCTTCTCTGAATGCTTGGTAAAATTTATCTGTTAAATCGTCTTCTTTTATTCTTTTATTTTATTTTATTTTATTTTGGTTTTTGAGTCACACCAGGCTGTGCTCAGGGGTTATTCTTGGCTCTGCACTAAGAAATTGCTCCTGACATGTTTCTTCATTATCATTTGTTTCAAGGAATCGCTATTTCTTCTTTAATTTTCTCTTTGATTCAGCTGTTGTTAAGTAGCATGCTGTTTAGTCTCCAGGTGTTAGATTTTCTTCACATCTTCTTTTTTACAGTCAATTTGATCTGTGGCATTGTGGTCTGCTTGGTGGTTGGTATAATTCTTATATTTGTAATATTTTGTAATTTAGACTTGTGACCTAAAGTGTGGATTATCCTAGAGAAAGTTTCATGTGCACTTGAGAATAATTTGTATTCTGAGGATTAAAGGTACTGTATGGATCTATTAGTCTTATTTCTTCCAGTTTCTCATTTAGGGTTCTTATGTCTTTGCTAATGTTCTGCTTAGTGGATCTGGTCTAGTGGTGATAAATGCTTGTTGAAATCTCCCACTACTAACACATTTTTTGTCCATATGTTTCTCTTAAGTTTGTGAGCAAAAACCTTACATATTTTGCTGACTTTATTTTTAGTCAGTGTTTTCTCTAACTATCAAGTTTGCTCTTATGGGCAGCTAAATGGTTGATTCCACTTTTTGGTCCATTTTTCTACTCTCTGGCATATCGATTGATGCATTTAATCCATTGACATCAAGATTGTTGTCATAGGATTTTGTGACATCTTTTGGAGATGCTTAGTGTGCTGTTTGTGTGCTTTTGGATATTGTCTTTCTCCATTGGTTCTTT
Organism: Crocidura indochinensis; assembly: GCA_004027635.1. Classification (NCBI taxonomy): domain Eukaryota; kingdom Metazoa; phylum Chordata; class Mammalia; order Eulipotyphla; family Soricidae; genus Crocidura; species Crocidura indochinensis. Next base: position 3,440 of record PVKC010016533.1, read on the forward strand.
TGTTTAAGGCTGTTTTTGAGTTTGTAAAGTTTCCGAATTGCTGTTATTCCATAAAGGTGTATATCCTTCCCTCAACCTGAATGAAATTCTGGCTATGTAAATTATTCTCAGCATTGTGTTCACTTCATTAAAATTTTTTTCATGATATCCCACCACTGCCTTTGGGCCTAGAGGGTTGCTTGTGAGAAGTTGTGCTTCCTTGCATGCTATTTCCTTCTTTACTTTTGCTGCTTCCATAGTCAGTCTCTATCTATGGCTCTTGTCTTCAAGCATTCAGGATGGGGTGCATGCACTCTTCAGCTCTGCGAGCTTCTTAGCAATGATGAATTTGACTGTTGATACTTCATGGGAGTTTTCTTCCTTGTGCTCTGGACCCCTATGATTCTTCTGCTGTTTCTGTTGAATATATTCCAGAGTTCCATTGTTGTCTATTCAGTTATTTTCAGTATTTGTTCCCTCTTCTAGTCAGTAATTTGAAGGGTTTTTTCTACCTTCTTCTATTGTATAAGAGGTGTTGTACTGCTCATGTTCCATCTCACTGATTTTGTTATCATCTGCTGTTACTCTTCTGGTGAAGTCCTCTGGTGAATTTTTCACTTCGCCCACCATGTTTTTCATGTTGATTGTTTCTGCTTGAAGTTTTCTCGTTTCTACTCTCAGATCCTCTGACCCTTATTAGCTGTCTGTTACATGGTTTCTCTGAGTTCTTTGAACATTCTTAACATTTCCTTTCTAGAGGAAAGGAAAACATTGGGTTTCTACCTTCTTTATCATACATAGGCTACATACCATTTCTTATCAGACAGAGGCTACATCGTTGATTGCTATATTAGTTGGAGCTTCAGAACTCCCTTTTTCATTCACTAAGTTTGGAGGGGTTCTGCATTGATTTCTCATTGTAACCTTGCCACTTTAGGGATCGTTTATTTTTTGTTTGCTTTGTTTTTGTTTTTGGGTCACACCTGGCAGTGCTCAGGGATTACTCCCAGCTTTGTGCTCAAAAATTGCTTCTGTCAGGCAAGGGGGATATGGGATGCAATTCAAAACACCATTCATCCTTGATCAGCTGCTTGCAAGGCAAGCACCCTACCTCTGTGCTATCTCTTTGGCTTCAGGGATCTTTTTTTTTTTTCTTAGATATTATGTGCTGGTTATCAATGATGAGAAGAAATGCACTGCTATGGAGCCCTGATCTTGTGGGGGCCATTGACCTGGCTCAGGTCGCTTCCATGATACACTAGATCAGGCCCTTGAATCTCCCCATGTCAGATCCATGCCTGATATTGCCCCTCTACCCCCTGATCTCTCTTCACTGCCCTTGCCTTCACTTGTTTAATAACTGTGGACCGCGGATATACCTCAGTGGAAGAACACTGTTGCACCTAAGTGTAGCCCTGCATCCTATAAGTATCTAAATCATTGCGAAGATACCTGTGTGACCTTAGCAAGGACCTTGCCTCCTTTTCCCCTAAATGATACAAAAGCCCCCAGGAATGAGTCCTATCCCTGCATTGTTCTAGCAAACATCGATGGACATGGGATTGATCTAGGTACCCGAGTATTTCAAGCATAAATACAGCACATGCAAACTTCATTCCTGGAAAAAGAGATACTATTAGCCAATAATGGTGCTACTAGCAGCCAATAATGGTGCTACCCTAAAATAAAATGAAGATGTTTTTGACAGGAAGGTACTTCCCCTTTCAGTGTACCTCCTCAAGATAGTAATAGTTATCTATTAAAATCCCACAGCCAACATTATTTTTAATGGTGAAAAACTTAAAGTATTTCCACTAAGATCTGGCACTAGGCAAGGATGTCTGCTGTTGTCACTCTTAGTCAACATAGTACTAGATGTCCTAGCTATAGCATCAGATAAGAAAGAAATCAAAGAAATCCAAATCAGAAAAGAGGAAGTGAAATTATCACTATTTGCAGACAACATGATAATATAAACCAAAGAGTCTACAGGAAAAGTCCTAGAAACAATAAACTAATACTGTAAAGTCGCTGGCTACAAACTCAATACACAAAAGACAATTGCATTCCTTTATACAAATAACAACTCAGAGGAGAACAAAATCAAAGAGTTTATCCCATTTAAAATAAGGTCCCAAACCACCAAGTACCTAGGAATCAACCTAACAAGAGAGGTGAGAGACCTATACCAAGAAAACTGCAAAACACTCCAGAAAAAAAATATTGAAGAAGACCTTAGGAAATGGAAGAACATTCTATGCTCAGGGATTGGTGGAAAAATATCAGCAAAATAACTATCTTACCTAAACTACTATATAGATTAAATGTGATCCCTATTCAAATTCAGGTAACATTCTTCAAGGACTTAGAATAAACAATTATAAAGTTTGTGTGGAACCATAAAAGACCTAGGATAGCCAAATCAAATACTGAAAACCAAGAAACTGGGAGTCATCTCATTACCTAATTTGAAGTTCTACTACAAAGCCATAGCAATCAGAACAGCATGGTATTGGAACAAATATATTTTTTAAGGTCAGTGGGTCAGAATAGAAAATCCAGTGACATGGGTAAGTGTGATAGCACAGTGGTAGGGTATTTGCCTTGCATGCAACTGACCTAAGATGAACCTGAGTTCTGTCCCCAGCGTCCCATATGATCCCCCAAGCCAGGAGCAATTTCTGAGTGTATAGCCAGGAGTAACGCCTGAGCACCACTGGTGTGAATCAATTCCCCCCTGCCCAACCCCCAAAAAAAAGAAAAAGAAAAAAATCCAGAAAAAAAGACAAATCCAGCACAGAGACATTCCCCACACTCCCCAAGTATAGGGTCAACTAATTTTTGACAAAGGAGCCAAGATATGAAATGGAACAAAAATAGTCACTTTAATATTGGTGTATAAGAAGGTCATTGATAGCATGTTAATTTTGCTACTTTAGTTATGTATTAATTATTTGTAGATACTTTTTGGTAGTCTTTAGTGTTTTCTAAATATAGTATCATATTATCTGCAAATAGTGAGAGCTTGACTTTTTACTTTCCTATCTGGATACCAATGATATCTTTTTCTTGCCTAATTGCTATGGCAAGATCTTCCAGTACTATGTTGAATAGGAATGGTGAGAATGGGAAGCCTTGCCTTGTACCAGATTTTAGAGAAAATGCTTTTTGTTTATTTTCATTGAGAATATTTGCCATTGGCTTGTGGTAGATAGCCTTGACTACATTGAGAAAAGCTCATTCCATTCCCATCTTGTTAAGAGTTTTTATCATGAGTGGGTGTTGGAACTTATTGAATGCTTTCTCTGCATCTATTGATATGACCATATGGGTTTTTATTTTTCCTTTTGTTGATATGGTATACTGTTGATTGATTTGCATATTTTAAACTATCCTTGCATTACTAAAAGGAAACCTACTGGGACATAGTGTATATCTTTCTTAATGAGGCATTGGATTCTATTTGCCAGGATTTTGTTGAGAATCTTTGCATTTTTGTTCATTAGGGATATTGGTCTGTAATTTTCTTTTTTTAAAGGCATGTTTGTCAGGATTTGGTGTATTTCTTATACACCAATAATGATAGAGAATAATTGGACATTAAAAAAACAATACCAGGGGCCGGAGAGATAGCATGGAGGTAGGGCATTTGTCTTGCATGCAGAAGGATGGTGATTCAAATCTGACATCCCATGTAATCCCCTGAGCCTGCTAGGAGTGATTTCTGAGCATAGAGCCAGGAGTAACACCTGAGCACTGCTGGGTGTGATCCCAAAACCAAACAACTAAAAGCAATACAATTCACATTAGTGCTACACAAAATCAAATGCCTTGGAGTCAACTTAACTAAAAAGGTGAAGGACCTATACAAAGAAAACTACAAAGCACTGCTTCAAGAAATCAAAGAGGACATGAAGAAATGGAGACACATACCCTATTCATATATTGGGAGGATTAATATAATTAAAATGGCAATACTCCCCAAAGCTTTGTACAAATTTAATGCAATTTCTCTAAGGATACCCATGACATTATTAAATGAAGTGGATCAAACACCAGCCATATAGTGGAGCGATATAGGTTCACAAGACTATAAAGACAGAACAGGGAGTTCCTATCTGTCAGCTATCTTTCTCCAATGATAGCATACATAACTGCATTTCTTAAAATGAGGAAATTAAGACTGGAGAGAGATTGTAGCAGGAACAGGTGTTTGGCATGCGCGTAGCAGAGCCAGGTCCCATCTGTGGCATACCATATGATTCTAGGAGAACTGCAAGGAGGGATGCCTGAGACCAGAGGCAGGAATAAGATCTGACAGAGCGTGCCAAGTGTGGTTCCAAACAAAAATGTGAATTAATTATTTTGAAGGAATTCTGATATGCTGAGTATGCTGGATTATTCAATTGGGATCTACATTTACTCATATGTGTCCTTATAAAAAATTTGACACAAATGGGTATGAAATAATGAGACACACATACACATACATACACAGAGATTAGGCTGGTGTAACAACAAACCAAAGACAATTGGAGTATTTATTTAAATATTGAAAAAGGCAAGGGGCCAATGAACCAAGGGTTTTTTTTTCCTCTAGTCTAGAGAGTAGGACCCCATTATGCTTTAAAAATGTTCAGAGACAAAAAACAGCCTAGCCAACTCAGAAACTATTGCAAGGTAAATGGAGCTGAAAAAGCCTAACACAAATGTAAATATATAAATGTATGTTGTCAACACCATATTCAGATGTGAACTTGCCCCTTTATCACAAAGAATTTTTTATATCTTTATTTAAACACCATGATTACAAACATGATTGTAGTTGGGTTTCAGTCATGTAAAGAACACCCTCCTTCACCAGTGCAACATTCCCATCACCAATGTCCCAAATCTCCCTCCTCCCCACCCCACTTCTGCTTGTACACTAGACAGGCTTACTACTTACCTCATTCATTCACATTGTTAGGATAGTTCTCAATGTAGTTATTTCTCTAACAGCATTCATCACTCTTATCACAAAGAAATTTTAACTAATTTGCTATACCCATTCTTATGCTCTCTCAACCATGACAGCTGAAATCTACTGATCTATTCTCCATCACTACAACTTGTTACACCCTAAATGGGGTCAGACTGATAGTACAGAGGGTAGGGTGCTGGCCTTAACACAGACAACCTAGGTTCAATCCTCAGCAACCCACATGATCCCCTGATCCCAGCATAAGTGATTCCTGAGCACATAGCTATGAGGCTAACCTTTAAGCTCTGGTAGGTCTGACCCCAAAACAAAAGCAAACACAAAAATCCCCAAGTAAGTACTTTTGCAATGTCTTGGCAACAATCACAGAACTAGAAATAGACACCACAGTAAACTTAACAAAAGCAACCCAGAGTTTCACTTGAACTTGAATACAAATAAGCAAATAACTCTAAGATCATCAGCACAACGTCTTCCCCAGGTCTGCAGGAAAGCTTCCTAATAATATCCTCCGTGGCCTGATAGTACAGGAATAGTTGGCATCACGCTTGACTTGTACACAGCCTGCCAGGGATCCCAAGTCTACCAAGTACTGCTAGGAGTGATCCCTGCACACAGAGCCAAGAATCAGTGTTGTGCACCACCATGTGTGGCTCAAAAAAGAAAACCCCAAATAAATAACAGAAAAAAAATTATCCAAGGAGTGTCTCTGAAATCTGGAGGTAGGAGACAGAGTGCGATGGTTTTTTTCACTCTGAGCAGTAGTTTTCATTTCCACTGGGTGGGATAGCAAGCTAATAGAATTTAGACACTGTTGCATGTTTAAAATGCCAGTTAGAGGCCAGAGAGATAGGAGAGGGCCTGCTGTGCTAGGACAAGGCTTAAGATGCTTGCCAATCATGCTTTGCTTCTCAACACTGCCAGAAGTATGACTCCAAAAATAACATAACATACCATTTCTGGTGGTCAATGCTGCATAATATATTTAGGCAATAAATTTTTTCACCAGGTTCTTTTATGAGATTGCCCAGGGTTGGATCATCTCACTCAAATTGAAATGGGCTTTTTTTTTGGAGGGTTCAGAATTGTTAGGTGACCCTAGGGTGGACAATAGTTCTGTTTCCATTTGTCTTATAAAGGCTTGCTCTTCTCAAGTACAGAGTTTGGGGATCAACATTTTAGTTATTTCCTAAAGAAGTCGATAACAAAATTCATACAAAATAAATAATTGAGAGTAATTATAGACTGCAAGCCAGCCAATGTCACACCCATGTAGTGTTAAGAAGTTAACAATAGCCAGGTCAAACTCCTCTGGTATACAACACTTTTTTTTTTGAAACATGTGGTATTGAATGTGTGCATTTCTATTTAAGTTCATGAATAAAATCTGCCAGCTAAGGCGCCTGGGAGATAGCATGGTGGTAAGGCATTTGCCTTTCATGCAAAAGGTCATCGGTTCGAATCCCGGTGCCCCATATGGTCCCCCGTGCCTGCCAGGAGCAATTTCTGAGCATGGAGCCAGGAGTAACCCCTGAGCGCTGCCGGGTGTGACCCAAAAACCAAAAAAAAAAAAAAAAAATCTGCCAGCTAAATCTGACAACTTCACATATATCAGCTCCTATACCCATTATCTTTAAAACAAAGTAAACTTTAGAATAATATGCATAGCATGCACTATTAATGTTTAATGTATTAAACATACAAAACCTTTTTATAACATATAAACATATAAAAATAAAAATCATTAAAACTTATAAAGAATAACAAAGCAAAACCAATGACCCAGGGTCTATATAGTCAGCCAAGTTAGAGTTCCATGTGACTGTTCTGAGTACAGAATCCATTCTTTTCTTTTCCTCACTTTTTTTTTTAATAACACCATGATCTAGCAAGTTGTTCCTGATATAGTCATTTCAGGCATTAAATATTCAAACAGAAATCCCCACCACCAGTGTGATCTTCCATTTACCACTGTCCCTGATCTCCCACAACCCTGCTTCCACAATAGTCTTCCTCCATGCAAGCACAAACATATTTATTTCATATTGCTTGTTACAACATAAAGGTAAATACAACTCTTTTTTTTTTTTTTGATTTTTGGGTCACACCCGGCAGTGCTCAGGGGTCACTCCTGGCTCCATGCTCAGAAATTGCTCCTGGCAGGCACGGGGGACCATATGGGGCACCAGGATTCGAACCGATGACCTTTTGCATGAAAGGCAAACGCCTTACCTCCATGCTATCTCCCGGGCCCCAACAACTCTTAACTTAGATCAACACAAATCAATTTGAAATGATTGTTATTTTTCTTTATGGTGTAAGTAAATCATTGTCTAAGGACTTACTGGACTGTGGATGGTGCTAGCTAAACTTTCTCTGTTATTGTGTTATTGGGTTCAAGGTAGATTGTTAAATTCTCTTTCCCATCACATGTCCTGAGATATTATTGGGCTAACACTACTATACAATATTGAGGTGCCATATAGCTGCACATTGTTGTGCAGGCCAGGATTTTAGGGATTTTAGACCTCAAACACATTTTGTGGCTTGGGATAAAGTGTAATCTCAGAGCTGGGCCTTTCTGTTGGAAGGTTTAGGGTGTGGCAATGGGCTGATGTGTTTCCTGCAGAAAGAGGAATCTGCGGTTCCCCTTTCCTTGTTAGAATGCCACAGAAGTAGCATCCAGGACCAGGAAGTATTGGTTAGAGTCTAGTAGAGGAGCCTGGCTATTTTCTTCTGGGAAGATGACGGTGGGAGTTAGCCCTGCTGGGCATTGCTGTGGGCCTGTGGGTGTTGCAGGGGCTTGGCCCAATCCATTTCAAGAGGAAAAACCTCTAGTCTTGTAGTTCAGTCTCATCTGAGATGATATAATTGTTCATATAATTTTATTTCTGTCGCAGAGATGGGCCGATTCTGTCAGAGGAGTGTAGTTGTGACATTCTGCTGCTGTAGTTCATGTGCAAAGGGAAATCTGCCACCACCACCTTTCTGAAATTGCCATAGAGTACCAGACTACCTGGGAAATATCATCAGCCATAATTTCCTTCTGGAACTTGGTGGGGAACCAGGCCATATTTTTCAGGGGGGTCTAGTCTTAGAAATGTTTTAAATGTTTTGTTTGTTTTGTTTTGAGATATGTATTCCTGAAGCACCCACAATACCTAGGAAATACTCAATGAAAAGCCTTTCCTCTCTGATCTCACATAAGACAAGGTTGCCCCTTCTCGCCACTGCTATTCAACATAGTACTGCAAGTATTTGCCATAGCAACCATGTACGACAAAGATATCAAGTGCGTTCAGATAGAAAAGGAAGAATTAAGGCTTGCACTGTTTGCTGATGACATGGTGCTGTCTTTAGAAAATCCTAAAGACTTTATCTTCTTGAAACATAGACTTGTATAGTAAAGTGGCAGCTACAAAATTAACTCAGAAAAATCCATGGCATTGTTATATAACATTAATGAAAGAGAAAGGACATTATAAAACAATCTCAGACACTATTGAACCTCAGAAAAATCAAGTACCTTGGAGTCAACTTACCTAAAGAGGTAAAATATCTATACAAAGGAAACTACAAAACACCACTTCAAGAAATAAAAGAGGACACGAAGAAATAGAGCCAGATACTCTAATCATGGATTGGGAGGATTAACATCATTAAAATGGCTATACTCCTCATAGCATTGTACAGATTTAATGCAATTCTTCTAAGAATACCCATGACATTATTCAATAAAGTGAATCAAACAGTCTTGAAATTCATTTGGAACAATAAACATCTATGAGTAGCTAAAGTAACCCTAAGAAAAAAGAAGATGGGAGGCATCACTTTCTTCAACTTTATATTGTATACAAAGTAATAGTCATTAAAACAGCATGGAATTGGAATAAAGACAGACCCTCAGATCAATGGAATAGACTTGAGTATTCAGAGAATGTTCCCCAGACATACAATCAATCAATCTTTGATAAAAGGGCAAGAAACACAAAATGGAGCAAGGAAGGCCTCTTCAACAAGTGGTTTTGGGACAACTGGCCAACCATGTGCAAAAAAAGTGAACTCAAACCTCCATCTAATACCATCCACAAAGGTGTCAAATCCAAATGGATTAAAGATATTGATATCAGACCTGGAACCATAAGGTATAGAGGAACACATTGGTAAAACACTCAATGACACTGAGACCAACAAAAGGTATCTTCAAGGAGGAAACATCACTCTCCAAATAAGTGGAATCAGAGATAAACCGATGAGACTATATTAAACTGAGAAGCTCCTGAACCTCAAAGGAAATAGTGACTAGGATACAAAGGCTACGCATAGAATGGGAGAAACTACTTACCCAACACCCATCAGATAAGAGGCTAATATCTAAGATATACAAATTACTGACAGAACTTAACAAGAAAAAAAATCTAACTCCATTATTCACAATAGCTGGCTCTGGAAACAACCAAGATGCCCTTCAACAGACAAATGGCTAAAGAAACTATGGTACATATAACAATGGAATATTATGCAGCCATCAGGAGAGATGAAGTCATGACATTTTCCTATACATGGATGTACATGGAGTCTATTATGCTGAGTGAAATAAGTCAGAGGGAAAGAGAGAGAGAGAGAGAGATGCAGAATAGTCTCACTTATCTATGGGTTTAAGAAAAATAAAAGTCATCTTTGCAACAATCCTCAGAGACAATGAGAGGAGGGCTGGAACTTCCAGCTCACTTCATGAAGTTCACCACAAAGAGTGGTGAGTGCAGTTATAGAAATAACTACACTGAGAACTACCATAATCATGTGAATGAATGAGGGAACTGGAAAGCCTGTCTAGAGTACAGGTGGGGGTGGGGTGGGATAGAGGGAGATTTGGGACAATGGTGGTGGGAATATTGCACTGGTGAAGGGGGGTGTTCTTTACATGACTGAAACCCAATCATAATCATATTTGTAATCAAGATGTTTAAATAAATAAATAAGAGAGATTCTGCAAGGCAGAAGGAAATAGTGGGAGACCATCATACGGATTTGAAGGAATCTTGAGCTTGATAGGCAATAGCTTAGGGAACTCATAACCTTGAAACAAGTTTTAGAAGCATGAAAGGGACAAGACAAACTTTATCACTTGCCATTGAGTATGACATTCATTCATGGCCTTTATGGTTGCTCTCTACCATTAAATTAGGAAAAGCCTGTTTAGTCCTAGCTTGGAAGGGATTTAATACTGTGGGTTTTGTAATGGTCCATTCATAGACACAGATAAAATAGACACCCTAGTCAGTGGTTCATCTCTGGGCAGGTGTTACTGGCAACAGGTTGTGTCACCTTGACCTTCAAAATGATAAGTGCTTGCCAACTTAACCAAAATAATAACTTGTAGACTATATACAACCATTGTTTTGACTAAAGAAAAACATTATATAAAGAAGAGTTGTTCAACTTTGCTGAGGATAAGTAAAGTTTACAAAAACTCAGTGTAATATGAGTAACCAGTTACGGACACCAAAGAATTAAGATGGACCAGGTACAGAATGTTAACTCTGCATAAGAAAGAACTAACTTTGTTATGAGTCATGATGTTCAGAAAACAGACCCATGACTTTAGAATGAAGGAGTGGCCTTCAACTGACAAAAGATTGATGAAACTTGAGAAAAATCCAAATTATATTCTTGTAGGCTGACTATTCGTGATAATAGAGTTAGTGGTAAATTCTAGCAAACACTTTTTTTTTTTTTTTGGTTTTTGGGTCACACCCAGCAGTGCTCAGGGATTACTCCTGGTTCCATGCTCAGAAATGAGCAAGCACTTTTTAACCTTACAGTAGATCAGCTCTCAGTGTCTCTATCCTCTTCCATATACACTTGGGCCTTTCAGTAAAATTCAGATGAAAGAAACAGATGCTCATCATCATTAGAGCCTCTGAATGCTCTCTTTCTTTCTTGTAGGACCCTTTTTTTGGTTTTTGGGTCACACCTGGTGACGCTCAGGGGTTACTCCTGGCTATGTGCTCAGAAGTCTCTCCTGGCTTGGGGGACCATATGGGACACCGGGGGATCGAACCACGGTCCATCCAAGGCTAGCACAGGCAAGGCAGGCACCTTACCTCTAGCACCACCGCCCAGCCCCCCCTTCTCTTTTCTTTATAGTACTAATTACAGTTGGTAGAATTTCTTTATACTTGAGCAACTATATGCTTAATGCCAACCATCCACTACATTTTTTTTTTTTTTTTTTTTGGTTTTTGGTTCACACCTGGCAGTGCTCAGGGGCCACTCCTGGCTCCACGCTCAGAAATTGCTCCTGGCAGGCACGGGGGACCATATGGGGCACCGGGATTCGAACCGATGACCTTTTGCCTTATCTCCATGCTATCTCCTGGGCCCCCCATCCACTACATTTTAAGTATAAAAGAGGCCATGTGAACCTTCAATATCTTAATCTGAAGATTCCGAATCTTCAGAGTATGGCAGATAGGTAACTTCCTATCTATCATTTTTTTTTGAGAACCTATTATGTAGCAGGTTAACAACCTGTTAACCTGTTGTTAAACTGCTACATTAGTAGTTATAGACTCCAATAAATAATTTTGTTTATTATTTTTCAGTAAATAATTTGTTGAATGAGAACCAATTCATCAGAACATGCCTACTGTTGTTTGAGGATTTAGTTGAAGATATAAAGCCACAGGCATTTTTTAGACTACTAAGTCAATTTTATTAGTATCTAAATGCCTCATTAAATTCTAAATTCACAACAATGGGGGGAATTCTATTAGTCAGTTAACTTTTATTTATGGTTTAACGGGACTTTCCCAAGCAGATGGGGAGGTAGGCTAGCCTTTTAAGTCGATTTATATAAATGTGTATGGTCAAAATGTACAAGGCAGATCTATCATTTTCTTTTTTCTTTATTTTTATTATTCTCCAACTCATCATGAACAACAATCAGTCTAGTACTCGGCAACAGGAGGTGTGGAATGAGCTGCAACTATAAGCAATAATTGACACAGAATCCCCTAAAACTCCCATTAGGCCCACATTCACAAGAAAGCCAATACAGGAAGTGTTGCAAAGAAAGACAGTCTTTTTTTTTTTTTTAAAATCATATGTCTTTTCTAACCATTGCTTAATATTTGTTAATCCACCTTATTCAGAATAGGGCAGCCAAAACTTTTTTTTTAAAGACCCATTTTTTTTAATTCTCAAAGCAATTCAAAATACCAACCCCTATAAATGTCATGAGAGGAAATAAAGATTGAAGCAGATAATCAATGGAAAGAGTTTGTGCAAAATAGTTGTCATATAACCTCATGTTCAGTCATACTATTGGTGAGGCTTATGCTGGGAGAGAATCTTAAAATATCTTCAGTCTTGGAACTTGTACTAATTATCATAGAACTCGGTGGCCAAAACATTTGGCTAATACAGATCTCCAGCAGGTTTCATTAAAATATGAAACGAGAAACTGATACTTATTTAACAATGGCTGCTTCTAAGAGACTTGGGTCTAATTGTCAGATCTCAGCAATTAACCGCATAGCTAAGCCTCGATTTTGTCCTCCTTTTTATGCTAGTCCTTCTTGTTTGGGTAATTGCATCAATCCTATACTTGGTCTTTGCTTGTATCCCCAGAGTCACAGCTGTGCAAAAAGGGATGTCCTTTAATGATTTCCTTTGAATGGCTTTCCATCTAGGGAGGAAGAGGGCCCCTCTTGTTCAAATACAAAGGAACCATCCATCCACCAAGACCTTTCTTCTCTGTGAAGTATCTCTTGAATTTCAAAGGAGGACTTGGAATTTCTCAGTCCCAAACTTAAACTGCCGCCTTATGTAGAGCGGCAGTTTATTTTCTTTGTCTCTTTAAGACGAGAAATCACTACAGACCATGAAATAACTGTTCTTATTTTTCTTGGGTTCAAAACAAGACCAGATTCCAACCTGCTAATGCTCACCATTTCACAGTAAACCAAGCAGTTTATGGTAATCAGCTCAAGAACACATTTTCCTTCCAAATAAGAATATGGCTACTAACAGCAACAGCTGTATTTTGCTAGTCAATCCTCATGTTAAAGATTTACAGTTTTAAATTCTGTCACTTGGCTTGCCAACTGTTCTTCTTCCTGGACTGCCCAGTTGTTTTTGAGGGGCCTTGAAGTGGTTTCTTAGCTATTTAAACTCCCCCTGAATGACAATGCATCCTTAGAGTGGGACCAAGAATGGAATTCCCTGTTTATATCCACAAAACTTCTCTGCTCTCCTTCTTTTAAACATATGCAGAGTCACCGCAGAAACTGGAACCAGATTAAAAGAAATCCTGGCTTTTAAGGCAAGTTTGACAAACGTGAAACTGGGGGCCCAGCTTCGCACTTTCTGCCTGGTTCCCTTTCCGTGTTATGTGATTCATTTGTGCTAATCCATCACCGATTCATCATGCTCGTCCGTCAGAACCTTCAAAGCAAACTCCACAGCTGCTTTTGCCATTTATCAGTGGGAAATAAAAGAGAAAGGAGGAAAGTAAGGAAAACACATCACCAAGTTCTGGGGCCTGGGATAATGGGTGTGAAAAAAGGGTGGAGGGTAAGCTTATCTAATGAAACCCAGAGCCTTCCTAGGACGGAATTCTTAAACAAAGGATTATAACTTGAGTGCAAGACAGGCAGCCAGGCTGCAATAAAGTTGCAGGGAAAAGTCCCACAGAAACAAAAGGTTTAGTGGGAAACTAGAAGAATGTGGACAGAATAATATCTACTCTGGAGGACTTCAAAACCTACCCATAGTGAGGAAATTTGTTCTGTGGCTGTTGGGCAGGGAGGCAAACATTTAACCTTGGTATCCTGCTTATAGACTGGGAAATGGCTGAGCTCATTTTCATAGATGTAAGTCTCCTATTGAAACATGGTAAGTAGTGTCAGCCTGAAATTGGTGATACCACAAGTCTTGTTCTCATCCCTGAGGATCCCAAACAAGAGTTAATTGGGAAAAACTTCTGGTTTTAAGATCTCTGTATATAGAAAGCACAACATAACTATAGGCCTGAACTGATGTATGACATAAAGGAAAGTTGCTGAGAATATACTAGTTCTTTTCAAAAGCTATCTCTCTCTCTCTCTCTCTCTCTTTTTTTTTTTGTATTTATTTTTCAGTACTGGGGATTGAACCCACGGTCATACACATACGAAGTAGGTACTGTACTGCTCTTCCAACAATCCCTGCCCACCTTTAAAAAATTGTTCTCTGTGTCTTGGTTCTATTGTGCTAAGCATTTGACAATATATAAAATCAAACCAAAAAATAGTCTTGACAATGTTAACAAATTAGCAAGTGTTTTGTGACTCAGCCATTTTACCTCTAGGAATTCAGTCTATATATTTATGATCCATGGCAGTGTTCCATGGAAAGAGTACATGATCCCTGTGAGAGCAGAAGGCAGCTGACATGTTCTTTAATAGTGATGTTATAGGTGCTTATTAAAAAGGAGGAGGTGGGGCCAGAGAGAGAGCACAGCGGTAGGGCGTTTGCCTTGCAAGCAGCCAACCTAGGACCAAAGGTATTTCAAATTCCGAAGTCCTCTATGGTCAGACTAACCCCTGAGCACTGGGTATGACCCAAAACCAAAACAAAGCAAAAATAAAGAAAAAAAGGAGGTAAAAAATGGTATTTGTGGAATATATTCTGTTACTGTGGGAATAATCAGAAATAAAAAGGGACAGGGGCTGGAGTGGTAGCGCAGCAGTAGGGCGTTTGCTTTGCATGCAACTGACCCAGGATTGACCTGGGTTTGATCCCTGGCATCCCATATGGTCCCCTGAGCCTGCCAGGAGCAATTTTTGAGCACAGAGCCAGGTAGTAACCATGGAGTGTCACTGGGTGTGGCCCAATCCCCCCCAAACAAAAGAAATAAAAAGGGACAACTATCAATTCAGGTACCGACATAGGTTAATCTTCAAAGCAAAACATTGTATACTCTTATTCTATTTGTTGAAAATGTTAGAGCAGGCAAAACTATTTGTGGTTGAAAATGAACAATAATTGCCTGTGAGGATGCCAGGGGTGGACTAGATGGATAAAACATCTAGGAAAGTTTCTGGAGTGATGTGAGTATTTTTCATCTTCACAGGAGTTTGGATTACACAATTGAATTATTAAAACTCAGTGATGTGTATAGGAGGACTATACCTTGTTAAGAACATTTAAGGAAGATAAATGCAATTTTACACAGAAAGAAAAGCACCTTTAGGGACTGGAGCAACAACACAGTGGTAGGGTGTTTGACCTGCATGCGAACAATCCTGGAGAGACCTGGGTTCGATTCCTAGCATCCCAGAGAGCCCTAGAGCCTGCCAGGAGCGAATTTTGAACATAGAGCCAGGAGTAACCCCTGAGCTCAGCCATGTGTGGCTCCAAAACCAAAAAAAAAAAAAAGAAAGAAAAAAAGAAAAGTACCTTTAACATATTGAACTTCAGTAAACCATATACAGTACTTATTGAAGTATTTATGGGAAAAGGTATTGATGTCATTAATTGGCCTTAAAATGCATCAAAATATTATGCACTAATGGATCAAAAGAAGGAACACAGATAAGATTTCTTTTATCTTTATTTTGAGAATGTCAAGATTGATTGATTACTGATTTTTTTTTTTTTTTTTTTTTGGGCCACGCTCGGCAGTGCTCAGGGTTTACTCCTGGCTGTCTGCTCAGAAATAGCTCCTGGCAGGCACAGGGGACCATATGGGACACCGGGATTCGAACCAACCACCTTTGGTCCTGGATCGGCTGCTTACAAGGCAAACGCCGCTGTACTATCTCTCCGGGCCTTGATTACAATTTTTTAAAAATTGAGATTTTGTTGGTTCAAGACTGTATTCATTTTAGGGGTACGTTTTCACAGCACCTTAAAATACATGCTATAATATACACACACCATTCAAGTAGATATTCCCCTAGAACTCTTTTTTGACCCTCTCAAATATGTGGCTATTTGATAAAATACAGTTAAATATTAGTGATAAAACCTTTCTGGTGAGTTGATTCACAAATATAATCAGGCTACTCTATTTTGAAATAGGCTTTTCAGTCCTGAAAATGTTCATTAAGTTTTGGGGAGAAATTAATGAGAAAGACATTTGTCCTGATAGAGATTATTAGCAGTTTTATTGTTAATTTAAAAAGTAATGATTTGAGGACTTTTAGGAATAGATCAGTAACTTTGTGTACCTGTACTGAAAGTGTAAGGCAGGGGTCAGAGCAATAGCACAGTAGGTAGAGCCTTTGCCTTGCATGCAGCTGACCTAAATTCAATCCCCAGCATCCCCATAAATGATACCCATAGACTGCATGAGTAATTTCTGAGTGCAGAACCAGGAGTAACCCCTGAACATTGCTGGTGTGGCCCCTCCTCAAAAGAAGGTGCAATGCAGTGCTGAGGATGGCTATGTGGAAGGCAAACACTTTATTTCTCTGGTCCTACGTGGAGTTATGTGTGAGCACCACAACCAAAGGGGTGTGATCTTTGATGAGCACTGTATATCAAAATGCGTAAGTAGTTTGGCCAGGTAGTGATTCTTGGTGAACCCTACAAGGACAACACAAATAAACAATGCAAAGAAAGAGGGGCCCGGGAGATAGCATGGAGGTAAGGTGTTTGCCTTTCATGCAAAAGGTCATCAGTTCGAATCCCGGTGCCCCATATGGTCCCCCGTGCCTGCCAGGAGCAATTTCTGAGCATGGAGCCAGGAGTAACCCCTGAGCACTGCCGGTTGTGACCCAAAAACCAAAAACCAAAAAAAAAAAAAAAAAAACAAAACAAAAACAAAAAAACAAAAAACCAAAAAACCAAAAACAATGCAAAGAAAGAAATGTGACTCTTGGAGGCTCTGGGGGTAAGTGTTTGAGCACCACAACTTGTATGCATCACTGCTTAATGTGGTACCATGGCTCAGGCAAATCCTTGTTCATTTTAACGATGAAAACAACAGTGAAGGGAAGGAAAGAAAGGGGGTGAAGCAAAAACAATTGTAGACAACCATATTGCCAATGAAGAAAAAAATGATTGAATATATAGGAGTATTTGTTGCTATGTACATATATGTAGACAAGTATATAGGGTTTTATATATATATATATATATATATATATATATATATATATATGGTATAAAGGTCCCTCCCTCCCTCTTTCCTTCCCTCCTTCCTGCCTTCCCTCCTTCCTTCCTTCCCTCCTTCCTTCCTTCCCTCCTTCCTTCCCTCCTTCCCTCCTTCCTTCCTTCCCTCCTTCCTTCCTTCCCTCCTTCCTTCCTTCCCTCCTTCCTTCCTTCCTTCCTTCCTTCCTTCCTTC
>PVKC010016534.1:0-20732 GCA_004027635.1 Crocidura indochinensis
TTTTTTTTAGAATTAATTCATAAGAACTCTTTTATATTCCATCAACTAGCCACCTATCAGATGTAAGATCTACAAGTATTTTCTTCCATTCACTCACTTTCTTTTGATATCATAGTTTTAATTTTATTAAAATCCAATTGATCTTTGTTTTTCCAATATCCTCTAGACTCATTTTACTTTATAGTTCTTGCTCTCACACTATCCAGTTGCCTCTAAATAAATTACTTACTCAAAGTCCCTGCCACAGCATCTAACACATCATACAATTTCAATAAATTATAGTTCCTTATTTCTGTGCTTAGAGAGCTATAAGATAAGAAGTTTGGATGGGATAAAAGATTAAGCTCAAAGAAAATGAAATAAATGTTCAAATCCTAAAATAAAAACAGAGGTAATACCTTAGTAAAATCAATTGCATGTCAGCTAGACTACTTGCCAACTTTAGTTGCTGCCAAGTTTTCTAGGCAAGAACCCTGGCAAAATCAAGTTACTAATAAAATAAGTCAACTTGAGATATAGGCTGGAACATTCTGGTGGAGATATATAGAAGTCAATTAAAAATAGAGGGTTCATTCAAAGATCTAAAGAGATCTACTTGTGAATTTAATCTAAACATAAAATTTTACTATTATAAACAAAAAGTGATGTGATATTTATAAATTGAACGAAGTTATATCATTTTCTTGTTTCAAAATCATCATTGCCTTTCCACTGTACTTAGAATAGAAACATGCATATAACCTTAGTTATAATGATCAGAGATAACTATGAAATTTTCATAAGTCAGAAGGTTTCAAAGCAGGATTGCATAAAATATTCCTGAAGTACTATGGGGGCTCTTAGGATTAGACTGCAGCACATAAGTATTAACTACTGAAGTTAGTGATGTTGGTATATTGTTACCAATTATACAGAGATGTACTTAAGTGGCATTTTCTGTGTTGTTATTTGATGTCTCTTTGGATTTACTTTGAATTCCATGATTTACTTAATCTACTTTCCTAGAATGTCTAATGCCCCTTTTTAGTTAAAGGTTTAGTCATTTGCCATTACCTATATTGACTAATATTAAAGTTAAGAGAATTCTATGATGTATATGTATCTCACACTAAGCTGAAATGCCAAGGGTAATTTTACTCACTTTCTGGAGGTCTTGTGACAATATGTAGAGGATCTTTAAGTTTTTAAGTGGCAGCCACTTGATAGCATCCAAGTTGGATAAACTCCTCTAATGTTAAAGATAGCTCCACAACATGGATTCTCTTAACCCGTTTCAATAAGAACTCATGTTGAGAACCCTGAAGACTCATTAATTTCATAGTTACCTAACTGTTGCTCACAATGACACTGATAAACATTTGCAATAAATATCACTTTGTGAATGCGAACATGCACACAATGCAAACACCCATACATTCACACATTTTCTCTATGAGAAAAGTTTTTGTCAGCTCAAAAATTAAGAGCATAGTCATAAATCACTTATATTTCACAGTGAAGTGAGGTAAATCTGTCCTGTGAAAAGAGTATCATCCTCTTTCAAATTCAATGCCCAATCCCATACATCTGGATGGCACCCAGAACCTGAATTTTAAAGCAAGTTTCTCATTTGTGTCTTTGAATCTTTTTGGATGAAAACACCAACCATCCATTTCACCACATTTAGTGGTGAGTTGAGTTACCAAATGCTTTTTATATGAGTATCTGAATTCCCACTCAAATACATGAATTGAAATAATCACCTTCAAGGTAGGAGTTTGAGGAAGAATGGTGTTTGGGAATAAGTTTTGAGAGTGAAATCCTCATGACTTGACTAGTGCCCTTATTAAAAAAATATCTAAGGTGTCCGGAGCAATGGCACAGTGGTAGAACCTTTGCTTTGCATGCTGCCAACCTGGGATGGACCCGGGTTCAATCCAGGTACCCCATATGTCTCTGGTCCTCCAGGAGTGAGTTCTGATTCAGAGTCAAGAGTAACCCCTAAGCACTGCTGGATGTGAACCAACCCACCCCCAAATAACTAAGAAGATAGTTTGCCTCATTCACTATGAAAAGTGTCACAGAGGATATATATATCAATGCTGAAGAAGAGATCTACCACTTTTCATGCCCAAACTGTGAGAAATAATTGTTTGTTTACATAAGCTATCCAGGATAAGGCAATTTGTTGTAGCAGCCTAAACAAAGTAATACACCAAGTCTTCAAAGCAGAAACTAGATCATCAGTTGCCTTTTCCACTTTTTGGGGGGTGGTGTCACACCTGGCAGCACTCAGGTGTTACTCCTGGCTCTACGTTCAGAAATTACTCCTGGCTGGCTTAGGGGACCACATGGGATGCCGGGATTCAAACCACCTTCCTTCTGCATGCAAGGCAAACGCCTTGCCTCCATGCTATCTCTCCGGCCCCAGCCTTTTCCACTTTTCAATGATCAGAGTCATCTGAACTCTTTATATTGATAAGAAAGATAGAGGACATATACTTCTCTGTTAGTTCTAATGCCTCTACCTACTTACAATGTGGGTTATAGGCAAAGTCAAAATGCCTTGATCTGTTAATTATGAACTGCAGCAACAGAGAAACTCTCCAACATATCCTCAGGTGGACACACTTGTGAGGAATATAAAAGAGACTTATTTTTATTTGGAAACTCCATTTTTTTGCTGGTTTGGGGGTTAGCAGCAGAGATCGACATCTCAACTGTCATCAGGGATGTATCATCTTCTCTGGGTTCCTCACCTCTCTATCAGTTCATGCTATCAAAGATTATTCCTTGGCACACCCAACATGTTGGCAAAGGCAGAACCCTAAATAAATTCAAAGATTCACGCTTAAAAGAACATATAAGGGGCTGGAGAGATAGCATGAAGTTAGGGAGTTCTTGCATGCAGAAGGATGGTGGTTCAAATCCTGGCATCCCATATGGTCCCCTGAGCCTGCCAGGAGCGATTTCTGAGCTAAGATCCAGGAGTCACCCCTGAGCGCTGCCAGGTGTTGACCCCCCCAAAAAAAAGACAAAAGCAAAACAAAACAATAAAAGTAACATATAAGTACATGTTAAGATATGAATGCAAGACATTTCTTGAGATTTGGAAGGAATATTTTTGCAGGCATGTATAGAGATGCTTGGGAGCTATTCCTGGTTCAATGTTCTGTGGTGCTCAAACATCATGCTGCTTCAGGAAATGAATCAGCATCAACTACATACAATAACACAGCTTAATTCTTCTATTATCCAGCAATTTTCAGAAAATTTTAAAATGTGATACTAATGATTAGTTGCTTAAAATGTTCCACTTGCCCATAAAAATGGCATAAATATGTGAGGAAATACTACTTAGCAAGAGAGACTTCCTCTTAGGTAAAGAGGAAAGATATTGGGGTCATTATGGATTTGGAACCTAGACACTGGTTAATGGGCTGTAATAGTCACTAAAATATAAGGAATCCACCATATATGCAAGTTTAGGGAAGTAAGCATATGGCAAACAGAATTCTTTGATTCTCAGCATCCTGGGGGAAAAGTTCCAACAGCAGCACTCTGAGAAAAAGTTTTGGACCTATGTAAGGCACAGGGTAAAGCGTATGGCAGGGTGTTGCAGCCATTATGAATTTTTTTCCAATTGAATTTAAGTGAACATGTTGTATGTTCCAGACAGCTGGTATAGAATAACTGGCATCCTGGAAAATATGAACACAAGATAAGATATTTTTCCTTCATAATTTCTTGTCTCTGCTGCTTCCTTCACCAAGTCTTAGCTTTGATATGTTGCTGGCTCAAGAAAGAAGAAAATGTTACTTCTATTTCTGTAATGCTTCACTAGATATTACATATGAATGCTGGTAGAATGGGTTCAGTGCACTGATAAATCGTCTTATGAGTCAGGTTGACAATGTGACTCATAAAGAACAGAGAATACGCCAGCACTGGAGTATTCCATAAAGCCACTGTTTGTAAGGTGTAATCACTGCCCCATCCCTAGGAACATAACAATAATCACAGTAGCTATGTAGGAGTTAGCATCATTAAGCAGGGAAGAAGGTGTTCTAAACTTAGCATCTTTGATTATAAGAAAAGGTATTTCCATTTTTATATCTTTGTTTATTTTTCAAAGATTTTAATATTGAAAGAAGTAATTTGTTGTTCAGACTTAGGCAATCAATTCTGTGTTTCTTCATCAGATAAAGGTTTTATATAGAGGATATAAAAAGTACTCACAAAGGTTAACTCCACAAAACCTAATGTGGAAAGGAAATGAACAGAAGCTTCTCTGAGGAAGACCAACAGATGGTCAAAGAAACACAAAAAAAAATGTTCATTATCAATTATCATTAGGGAAATCTAAATCAAGAAAACAATGAGCTATCATCTTACACCAGAGAGGATGGCACATATAAAAAATAAAGAGAACAATTTTTTGTTGACGTGAAGGTATGGTAAGAAAGGAACTTTCAAATACTGTTGCTGGGTATGCTGCCTGGTCCAACTCCTATGGGAAGCAGTATGTAGGGCATTTCTTCTTTGAGGAGTTGTCTTTTCATTTTTTTCTCCCCAATTTTTGATGAGTTAGATGCTTTTGTCTTGTTAAGTTCTGTCAGCACCTTGTATATCTTAGATTTTAGCCATTTATCTGATAGGTTTGGGTCAATAGTTTCTCCCATTGTATGGGAAGCCTTTGTATCCTGATCACTATTTCCTTTGAGGTGCAGAACTTCTCAGTTTAAGATAGTCCATCTGTTTATCTCTGCTTCTACTTATTTGGAGAATGCTGTTTCCTCCTTGAGATAACTTTAATCTCAATTTCATGGAGTGTTTTTACCTACATGTTTATCTATATACCTTATGGTTTTAGGTCTTTAATCCATTTGGATTTGACCTTTGTGCATGGTGTTAGAAGGAGGTCTGAGTTCACGTTTTTGCATGTGGCTGAGTAGTTATCCTAACACCACTTGTTGAAGAGGCTTACCTTGCTCAATTTTGCATTTTTTGCCACTTTATCAAAGAGTTATTGATTGTAAGCGAGGGAACATTCTCTGAACACGCAAGTCTATTCCATATCTGAGGGTCTGTCTTTATTCCAATACCATACTGTTTCAATGACTATTGCTTTGTAATAAAATTTAAAGTTGGGGAAATGATGCCTCCCATATTCTTTTTCCTTAAAGGGACTACATAAGAAACTAAATGACAGCTTATAATATTAGAAAATGGTCAACAAAAGGAACCAAATATAGGTAGGCAGAATGAAATATAAAAGCTTAGAGCAGAAATCAATGAAGTGGAAATCCAAAAAACAATCTGAAAGATCAACAAAAGCAAAAGTTGATTCTTTGTAAAAATAAATAAGAATAAGAAACCACTATCAATACCCACAAAGTGAGTGAGAGAAAGACTTAATAAAACATGTTAAAAATGAAGAGGAGAACACTACAGATAATACAGAGATTCAAAGGGTTATCAGAGACTGCTTTCAGAAACTCTATGCCACATATGAGAACCTGGAAGAAATGGATAAATTCTTGGACCCCTATAATCCTCCACTATTTAATCAGGATGATCTAACATAGCTCAACAGACCCATCACTATTAAGGAAATTAAAATGGTAATCAAACATCTTCTGAAAAGCAAAAGCTCAGGGCCAGATGAATTCACTAACAAATTCTTTCAAATCTTTCAAGAGGAACTACTACCAGTTCTTTTCAGGCTTTTTCAGGAAATTTAAGAAACAGAAACACTCTCAAATAGTGTTTATGAAGCTAAAATCACCCTGATACCAAAACTAGACAAAGATGCTGTAAAAGAAGAAAACTACAGGGCCGGAGAGACAGCATGGAAGTAAGGCGTATTTTTGCCTTGCATGCAGAAGGACTACGGTTCGAATTCCAGCATTCCATATGGTCCCCAGAGCCTGCCAGGAGAGATTTCTGAGCATAGAGCAGGAGTAACTCCTGAGCGGTGCTGGGTGTGACCCAAAAACAAAACAAAACAAACAAACAAACAAAAAACAAAACAAACAAAAACTACAAACCAATATCCTGCTGAACACAGATGCAAAGATTCAGAATAATTTCTTTAAATCTTATTCTGGTTTTGTTACTTTCAGAGAATTCATTATAAAAAACACCAACATCACCCCGCCAAAGTGTGCACGCACTCACAGCACACACACACACACACACACACACACACACCTCTTGATACCTCGTGTCATATATTATATAGATGATGGTGTGCTTGTTACTTACTACGTTCCCCCACCAGAGAAAAAAATGAACAGAGGCTGAGAAAGGGCTGTTTGTCATTTCTACTTCTGGTCTATTTTGTGTCCCCTTCTGTGTTCACAGAAACCTAATAAATATTCATTAAGTGAATGAAGTAAAATACTTTCTGAGTTCAGCTAACAAATCAATCCATAATGAGGTGAACCAGGCAGCTTTCCAAACTGAAAATGCACACACACACACACACACACACACACACACACACACACACACACCTCAATAATTAGTGACTTATAAGATCTTTCTGTAATCAAGTGAGCAGTGTATAGCTGGAGGCCAAGTGTTAGGTCATTAAGAAATTAAAACAGGAGTAGAGCAATTGCTAATGTCCTTCATTTTTTATTTGATTGAGTGACGAACAGCGCAGCAGGGCTCAGAGCTTACTCCCATTTCTGCATTCAGTGACCACTCCAAGTGGTACTCAAGGAATATGCAATACCAGAGGACTGAACTGGGTAGGCAGTAAGATCTAAGGCACATATTTTACCCCCTTGACATTCTAATTCATCAATAACATGGCTTTACAGCACATTTTTAGTGAGAGAAAAATGAAATTTTTCTATGTATTTTTATCTGTGCCAATGATACACACTGGCATCATTTCTGAGAAATTTCCCAATCTATTTCATTCTGATTAATGTACATATAAGCAGAGAATTTGTGTTCTATATATCCTCATTTTATGTCATTTATACTAGGAAATGTAAGGAGAAATATGTGTTCAAATACAATTAAGTAGCAGTGAGCACTCCAGAAGAAAATTCTAAAAATAAAAGAGGAGATGCTGGAACAATGTTCCTGTGTTATCCGTACTACCTAAGCCATGCCTACATATCTATAATTCATATAAACAACTTTGTTGATATATTAATTCTTTTATTTTTCTCCCATATGGTATATATCAAGACCTAAAAAATTATTGAAATTTTGTGTTTAACTGCACATATCCTAAAAAGTTCCTACTTTTCAAATTGGATCTTAAGGCTAGTTTTGTTTCTTTTTGAGCCACAGCCAATAGTGTTGAGAACTTACTCCTGCTAGGACTCCTGGGACAAAATCCTTGACAGTTGTGAACAACCAACTCTTTACTATACTATTACTCTGCCTGGAAGAGTACCTTTCAAAACAAAGAGTAATCATTTATACCATCAGTGGTGCAATATCAGGATCAAGTTCGCCATCTTCATCAAAGACATACAGAACCAGACGCTTTGTAAGTGAAATACAGTGCTTAAATTTTTATTATGAATGAAATCATTTTTCTATTTCTTATTAATGAATTGTATTTATTTTACTTCGTATGTTTCTTACCTGAGTTTATATCTTCTTATTTCAACTCTTACTTATTGATTCATAGAGTATTGTGAATGTAAAATAAATACATCACTCATCGAGTTAATGTACTCTTTTACCCAAAATTCACACAGAAATGTAACCTAAGTACTTGCATGAGTATACAAAGACATAAATATAAAGCTGTTCGCAACATATTTGTTACAATAGACACAGATTTAAGTTACATAAATGTTCATGTGATGCCTTATATAATGTTAGAACTATATACATAACCCTGAACAGTTGAAAAAGTGATAAGCAAATCTTCAAATGAAAGTTAATTAGTTCAAATCAAAATTAAAGAAAAATGTTTGTAACTCTATTCCACAAATATAAAATTTCTATAAACATAAAAAGTAAATATTGAAAAATATTCAGAAAAGAAAGTCTTAATAGTGGTTAGTAGCAATAGTAATAAAAAGGCAGTGGATGTGAATAAACATTTAATCTCAAAGATAAAAAACATTCTTCTTACATTTGGTTTAAATAATATTTGATCATAAAATCAAGCAAATTGTTGTATGGCTAGATTCTAAAAGTAACATTCTGAGTTTGGTTAAGAATTAGAATAGATATTCAGTTATCTCTCACATATGTAGGATATGAAGAATACAGCAAATTGTCAAAAGCAACATAAACTGAGTTTGGTCTGTACAATTAAATTTACCAAAATGGAGAGATGTATTAGGAATTGAGATGGAAAAAAAATACGTTTGTAGAGTATTGTGTTGCAACACTGTATGCTGAGACTCTTAAATATAGTATTGTATAGAATGATGCTTAAAAATATTTAAAAGTTTATTTTTAAAAATATTTAAAAATAGGGGCCGGAGAGAGAGCATGGAGGTAAGGTGTTTACCTTGCATGCAGAAGGTCGGTGGTTAGAATCCCGGCATCCCATATGGTTCCCTGAGCCTGCCAGGAGTGATTTATGAGTTTAGAGCCAGGAGGAACCCCTGAGTGCTGCCGGTATGACCCAAAACCCAAAAAAATTTATTTAAGTTGTTATTAATATTTTTCTTCTTGTCCCATTTATTTCTTTCCAGTTCTGACTTTATATAAATATTATTTTTCTCATTTGCTCAGCTCTCCATAATATTCCAAGTTGTCAGTTACTGTTAAGGATTCCTATATTAACTATTTTTATTGAATAGGTCTGTTTGCTTATAAATTCTTCTGGAATCTAATTTGATCCACCAGAAAGTTTTTTGTTTCATCAGCCCTTTTCTGATCACACATTAAAGATAGCTGTGGAAAAAAAGAGCATTTCTTTTTTTTATTTTAAATAAAAATTTAAATTGAATCACTTACAAAGTTGTTCATGATTGAGTTTCAGAGTTTGTTCTTCTGAATACAATATCTAGCTATTAAATACCCAAAGAATTAAAATTAATTGTAACTTGTTAAGAACATCTTCACACAAATCAATGGTTTATAGTGCAAAACCTGGGTGGTAGAAACTATACACATCGAAATGCTTTCGAGACTTCAGGAGGCTTTTCTCTAGAGTTATATTTTCTAATTACCATCCAGTGCACAATGATAGTACAATGGGCAGGCTACTGCCTTGCATGTGACTGACGTGAGATTAATTCCTAGCACCACATGTATTCCAAGATTCTCATCAGGAGTAATCCCTAAGCACAGAGAGTAATTCTGAACAATTCCCTCCAGGTACGGTCCCAAACTAAACAAAAACAAAAAAAGTATTTTGTCACTTAAAATAATTGCTATTTGTATAATACACACTCTGCATTCTAGGTGTGCATCCTCAGAAAAGTCATGATTTATTACATCCCAAAAACACTTATCACACCCCAAAACCTGTGGATAAGCCACTGCATCATACTGATTAATCTGTTTTCACATCACCAGTAAAATAGAGTAAATGCCTGTTCAAATGCCAGAAAGAATGAAGGGAACTCAGGGTGTAGAGTGTTTGTTTTCTTCTACTAGAAATTATGCCTTAAGCAATATTACAGATCTTATAAAAACTTTAGAGACACATGTACAGATACAAGTTCAACATTTTTTTTTAAATCTGGAAGAAAGACTCCCCTTCCTGTTTATTTACTTTCAATACTTAAAGAAGATATAAATACAAAACTAGAATTATCAACCTAGAATTATTGAGTTGAGCATGGTCTTTGTTATTGCAAAAACTTTTTAAATCCTTATTGTGAGTACTTGAGTCTTTTTGAAAGATTAACATACAAAACTCCAGATACATATTAGGTCAAAAATCTCTTAAAAATTCTATTATAGTTAGATGGCTAATTAGTAGTATAGAATATTTAAATACAGTTGCTATATCCCACCACCACCAAAGAGCTCATGACTTTCATCCTCTGTCCCTTTGTCAAATTTAATGGTTATTTTTCCACCCCATACCTGCACCCAGTATTTGGCGATCAGAATTGTAATACAAAGTCAAGGTGTTGTTATTGTTACATATGACCTTTTCTTTTCTTGTCTCACTATGTTGCACAAATGAGGAAGATTATTTAGTAAAAGTCTCTCCTTCTCACTTACTTTGCTTAACATGGCATCCTTTAGTTCCATCAAGTTGCAGGAAAATGAATGAGTTGATGTTGTGGGTTTTTTTTGTTTTGTTTTGTTTTTTGTTTTGTTTTGGGGCCACACCTGGCAGCGCTCAGGGTTTACTCCTGGCTATCTGCTCAGAAATAGCTTCTGGCAGGCACGGAGGACCATATGGGACACCGGGATTCCAACCAACCACCTTAGGTCCTGGGTCGGCTGCTTGTAAAGCAAACGTCGCTGTGCTATCTCTCTGGGTCCTAGTTCATGTTTTCTTACAGTTGTATATTATTCCATTGTACATATGTACAACAGCCTCCTTATTCATTGACATTTTGTTGGACACTTAGAGCATTTCCATAAGCTACATTGAATATAGGTATGGATACATCTTTTATAAATTTTTGTTGTGTGTTTTGTGGGTAAGTGTGAAGGAATTAAATCCCTAGACTTAAGAAGTTCTATTCTATGAAAAAAATCTCCAAACAGCTTTCCAGAGAAGTTTAACCAAACAACATTGACCAAGTGAATGAGAGCTTCACCATACTCCTGTTAACACTAGTATTTTGCAGCCTTTTTATATATTTCATTTCCATTTGTATGAAACAATAATGTGTTTTAATTTGATTTTATCTGATAGCCAACTGTCATTTACACTTTTCCATATGCCTACTAACTATTCATATGTCTTCTTGGGAGAAGTATATGCTTGTCTCCTCTTTCCATTTTTTGATGGTGTTATCTGGATTTTTTGTTGTTGAAGTGTGCAAGTAAAAATATTTTTTCATCTATTTCTTTATTTTAGCTTGAGTTTCTTTTGCCATTCAAAAGTTTTAAGTTTGATATAGTCCTAGTTACTTAGTTTTGTTTTTATTTTTTTCTATCGAGTCAAACTATTAAAGTCAACTCTAAGATACACATTCTTTAGAGTTTTCCAATATTTTCCTCAATATATTTCATGTATTCTGATCTTATCTTAAGGCCATTAGTCCACTTTGACTCAATATTTGTAAATGGAATGAAACTCTTGTCCAATTCCATTTATTTTGTCTATGGTTATCCAGTTTTTCTAACACTCCTTAACAAAGATGTATTGTTTTATTGACTCCATGCACCCAGCATCATTGCTATTGCTTAACTGTTTATAAATATAAGCATTTAAAATTCTGTCTTAAAGTTATTTTCTTTTGGTCAGAGAGCAGATCTTACTTCTAGTACCACATAGTTTTGATTACATAGTTGAATTGGAACTCAAAAGAAACACTTTCTGTCTTCTCTGTTAGTCACTTTGGTTATTTGGGCAGTTTAATGATTCCACACAAATTTTATCAGTTTGTTCTAAGTCTTTGAAGAATCTCATCTGGATTTTGATTGGATGGTATTGAACTTCTATAATGTTTGGGGTAGTACAGTCATTTTGACAAGATTAACTCTTTAATCCTTTAACATAGAATGTGTTTCCATTTCCTGGTGTCCTTTCCTCTTTCTTCTAATACTAACTCTTAATTCTCAGTGTACAATTCTTTTAAAATTCTTAGTGTATTCCTCAGTATTTAATGTTTTAGGACATATGTTGAGTCATATTAATCTATTTTAGTTCTGTCATGCAACAGATTTTTGCATGTGGGTTTTATAGTCTGCCAATATTTCTGCATTGGCTTATTATTTTTAAGAAGTTTTAGGCCTTTATTGGTATATTATCATTTTATTTGCAAACAGTAAACATTTAACTATATTCATTTGAATGTTTTTTATTATTGTTGCCTAATTTTTGTGACAGAACTTCTATATTTATGTTGAATATAAATGGAAAAAAATGGACATTGCTGTCTTGGGCCTTATCTCAGAAGATGCTTCTATTTTGTTACTATTCAATGTTATATTGGAATTGGGTTTGCTGTAGTCAAATACTCAATGAGTATTCTTTTTCCTTGTTTTGTTGAGGAATTTTACTATAAGCAAATATTTATCTTAGGAAAAAAATCTCTTTTGTATCTATTGAAGTGATCATAAGCTATTATTTTTCCTTTGTTGATATAATATATTATATTAAATAATTTGCATATATTGAGCCAACCTTAGATCACTGATTAGACCCACCTGCCATGTGTATGATTCTTTTGATAAATTGTTGGATTCAACTTGATAAAATTTGTTGAAGATCTTTACATCAATTTTATTAGGGGTATTGGTCTGTAATTATCTTTTCAATTATAGATCTGTCAGCTTTCAATATTAGGATAATGTTGATTTCATAGAAACTGTTATAAAGGACACTTTATAGTGTATAAGAGTATATAAGAGTTTAACAGTATATAAGTATATAAGAGTATAACAGTAAATAAGAGTTTGAGAATATGTGAACTAAGTCTTTTTATAAGTTTTGGTATATTTTTAATCAAATAATTCATTATTTTATCTATCACAATGCTGTAGAGTTAATCATAATAACCTCTAATTTTGCATTTTTTTCTTACTTTAAAAAAATTGGAGACACACCAGGCAGGTCTCAAGGCTTACTTTTGGCCCTATGCTCAGAGATCACTCTGGGCAATGATCATGGGTGATCTTATGTAGTACTCAAAATCAACTCCAGGTTGGGCATATGCAAGGAAAGAACCTTACTTGCTATATTGTCTTACTGACTCATAACTTTGTGTTTCTTAAGTGTTTCTTGTAATTTAGTCTCCATCATCTCTGATCAGATTTATTTGTATTTTCTCTCTTTAGAAGTCTTAAAGCTTTTGTTGATCTTGTTTATATTTTAAAACATACTCCCAGTTTCTACTCTAATTTTATTATTTATATCTTTGTACTTATTTTGAAATAGTATTCTCCTCTAGTGTTTTCTCTAGTGATGAGACAGATAACTGATTTGAGAAGTTTTCTTCTTTTTTGATGAAAGCTTACTTTATATGTGCTGAGAAAAGTACAGAGAGTCTGGGTCTAAGATGTGTGTCTTTAATTTATTTTGAATTGAATTTTGTTCCCAGTATGAGTTAGGGATCTGAGTTTAGTTTCTTTTCTATTATTGACCATTTTTTCACCACACTATTTTTTGAAGAGGCTTTCATTCTTATACGTTTTCCTGTACTTCATAGTCTTACATACTCTTAAATCCTTTGTCAAATGTTAGCTATTCAGATATCTGATGGTCAATGTCTGAGCTCTCATTTCTATTTCATTGGTTTGAATCTTTTAATTTTTTAAATAATAACTTATTTAAACTCAATGGCTACAGACATGTTTGTAATTGGATTTCAGCCA
Source organism: Crocidura indochinensis (assembly GCA_004027635.1). Classification (NCBI taxonomy): domain Eukaryota; kingdom Metazoa; phylum Chordata; class Mammalia; order Eulipotyphla; family Soricidae; genus Crocidura; species Crocidura indochinensis. The sequence goes on from PVKC010016534.1 coordinate 13,423, forward strand.
TGAATGCAAACCCCTTTTTACCAGTGCAACTTTTTCATCACCATTGTCCCCACATTTCCTACCTTATCCCCTCCCACTCCCACCTGTCTTCAAGATAGGCACTGAATTTTTCTCTCTTTCATTGTCATGTTTGCTTTTAGTGTACTTGTTTCTCAAACTGCACTTACCACTCTTTGTGATAAGCTTGTTATCATGGGCTGGTCCTTCCAACCCTCGTTTCTATTGTCTATGGATGTTATTATTATACTGTCTTTATTTTTCTTAAATCCCATAGATGAAGGAGAGTATTCCATAATTGTCTCTTTCCCTCTTTCTTATTTTGTTCAACATAATATCTCCAAATCCGTCCATGTATAAGCAAATTTTATGACTTAATTTCTTCTAACAGCTGCATAGTATTCCATTGTATAAAAGTACCACAGTTTTTTTAGCCACTCATCTGTTGTTGATCATCTGGGTTGTTTTCAGATTCTGGCTATTGTAAATAGTGCTGCTATGAACATAAGAGTCAGATGGCATTATTGTATTATGTTTTTGTGTTCCTAGGGTATATCCCAAGTAGTGATATGCTGGATCAGAGGGAGCTCAGTTTTTTTGAGGAATCTTTATATTGTTTTCCATAAAGGCTGGACTAGAAGGCATCCACAAACAGTGTATGAGAGTTTCTTTCTCCCCACATCCACAACAGCTGTGACTTTTCTTGTACTTTGTGATGTGTGTCAGTCTCTGTGGCATGAAATGGTATCACATTGTTGTTTTGATTTGCATCTGCCTGATCATTAGTGATGTAGAGCATTTTTTTCATGTGTCTTTTGGCCTTTTGGCCTTCTTTGAGGAATTGGCTGTTCATTTCTTCTTCCAATTTTTGATGGGGTTATATGTTTTTATCTTATTAAGTTCTGTCAATACCTTGTATATATTAGATATTAGTCCCTTATCTGATGGATGGTGTGTGAATAATTTCTCCCATTGCATGGGTGGCCTTTGTATTCTAGTCACTGTTTTCTTTGAATTGTAGAACTTCTCAGTTTAACATAATCCCATTTGTTTATCTCTGTTTCCACTTGTTTAGACAGTGATGTCTCCTCCTTGAAGATGCCTTTAGTTACAATTTCATGGAGAGTTTTGCCTATGTTTTCTTGGTTTCAGGTCTGATATCAAGGTCTTTAATTCATTTTGATTTGACCTTTGTTCATGGTGTTAGATAGAGGTCCAGGTTTGTTTTTATACATTGCTTTTATATATTTTTTAATATATATTGATGACCAGTTGTCCCAATACTACTTGTGGAAGAGGCTTTTCTTGATCCATTTTGCATTTCTTGCCCCTTAATCAAAGAATAATTGATTGCAAGTCTAAGGGCCATTCTCTGAATATTAAAGTCTATTCCATTGGTTGGAGAGTCTATCTTTATTCCAGTACTATAATGTTTTATGATTATGCTGTTTAATGATTATTTGTAGTACAATTTAAAGTTGGGGAAAGTGATGCATTCCATCTTCTTTCTCCTAAGCATTGCTTTAGTTATTCTTGGCTGTTTATTGTTTCAGATGAATTTTAGGAGTATTTGATCCACTTCTTTGAAGAATGTCATGGGTATCCTTAGAGGATTTGCATTAAATTTGTACAATGCTTTGGGAAGTATTGCTATTTTAATGATGTTAATTCTCCAAATCCATGAACTGGGTATATGTCTCCATTTCCTTGTATCATCTTTTGAGTCTTTTTTTTCAGGGGTCACACCCGGCAACGCTCAGGGGTTACTCCTGGCTCCAGGCTCAGAAATTGCTCCTGGCAGGCTCACGGGATTATATGGGAAGCCGGGTTTCGAACTAATGACCTACTGCATGCAAGGCAAACGCCTTACCTCCATGCTATCTCTTTGGCCCCTAGTCTTTATTTTTAATTCCACACTGTCTTAATACCTAAAGCCTTATAATGTAATTAAAACTTAGGTAAATAGAAGCTTCTCAGCTTTTTTTTTCTAGGATCTATTTGGTTATCATGTGTATAGAGTGGGTATTACCCTATACCAACTTAATCATTTGGTCTATAGCTATTTAAACATTGAACTAGTCTGTAGAGTCCTTTGGATAGCGCTGTCATTTTAATGGCAGTATTTTCAATAATGAATAGGGGAAGTGTTTCCATTTTTTTTAAAAAACTTCTTTTGGTGGAGATTTAAAGTTTTACATGTATAAGTGTTCCATCTCTCTTTTAAGCTAATACACAGATACTTAATTTTTTTTAATTTTTTATTTTTAAATATGAAAACAAAGATGCAAAGAAAGAGGACAAAGTAAAGTTACAGTGGAAGGACAATCACCTATAACATAATTATAAGAAGTCCCTTTGCTGATATCTTAACTTTGAAGTTTCAGCCAAAGAACATTAAGATAAATAAAACAGAATCCATGTACAATTACTTTGTCCCTCAAGTCCCCAGATTGTAATACATTGTAATATTTCTTAGCAGCACACAAGACAATCTAAAGCCATAAAACTTATGTAACTCCTTAAACATTAGAGGCATAGTATTTTTTTACATTTCCATGTACATGCATATTAGTTTAAGTTAACCTCAAAAGTTGAAGTGGGTTTTTTTTTTAAGGATTAGAGTCAAAGGAGCACAATTAAAACGGTGTTAGAGTGGCAATTACTGTTTATGTAGGCCCACCAAAATATGAGGGGCATGTGAAAGACCTCCCTAAATTGGGTGCGCTGGGAGCCTTGATAGCCCCCCCCAGTCATCCCCTCTTTTGCCCCCGGCCACCAGGCCATCCTCGGGTGGCAGCCCAGGTGGCCAGACAAGGTGGGTGTTGGGGGTTCCTCCTGGATGGGGTCTCAAGATACTTAATATTTTTAAGCACAATTATAAATGGGAGAATTTTTAATTTCTACATTTTATGTCTATTTTTACAGATAGAAACACTATTGATTTCTGCATGTTGATTTATATTTTGCCTGGAGTGTTTTTTTTTTTTTTTTGGTTTTTGGGCCACACCCAGTGACACTCAGGGGTTACTCCTGGCTACGCGCTCAGAAGTCGCTCCTGGCAGGCACGGGGGACCATATGGGAACCGGGGGATCGAACCGTGGTCTGTCCTCGGCAAGGCAGCAGGCACCTTACCTCCTGCGCCACCTCCCAGCTCCCTGCCTGGAGTGTTTTGTAGAATTTTTTAGAGATTTTTAAGTTAGGTCTATAATCTGTTAGGCCTTTTTCACACTGTCTCTAGTACTTTCTCTGTCTTCACTGAAGTACTCTTCCATTGATTTCTAATTTCAGTCAGCAGCAGGAGCACTGTTCTTTGATGTCTTTTTTAGTTAGCTCCTATATCTCTGTTGTATTAAATATATTTCCCTGAGCCCCTGCAATAATATGGCTGGTAAGGTACTTGCCTTGCCTGTACTGGACCTAAGTTAGATTCCTTGCATCCACCTCCTCAAGCTGCCCCAGATGTGATCCCTGAACACATATCCAGGAGTAATTCCTGAGTACCACTGAGTATGGCCAAAAAATAATTTATTTTCCTATTACTGTGACCCATCTACTAGAGTGAGTTTTTCCATTTTTCTATCATTTCTGATACTCCCCAAGCGCCTTAGTAGCTAAAGGTCTGATTTGAGCAGGTCTATATAGCTAACATGGTTCAAGTTTGCCAGTGTCTGGCAGTCAGTAGACTACAATTGATACTAATACTGAAAATGGAGAAAAAAAGGGCAGGTTTAAGAGAAAACTGGAGTGAAGATCCCAGCTTGTGATAGACTGCACATAACAAGAGTCTGACAAGAAGTAAAGTCTAAATGAGATGGAAATGAGGTCCACTTTACTGTTTATGTTTTGCAAGGTCTTCAGAGTGCTTTCTGTATGTAATAGTGCACCTTTTTAACTAAATATAGACTGAGAAACTGCTTAGTCTTTGTTTTAAACTGCTAGTAACTAACACTTCTAATCATTTTCCCTCTGCACCTGGCTAGTTCAGTTAATTTCTTGAGTGCTGGAGGTTACTGGAGATTTATCCTCTGGGTCTATTACAATAAAGAAAGATAAAATCTGACCCAAAGTTCCACAGGTACTGTTCATATCAAGGTTGAGAGACTCACCAAAATGCCGCCTACCTGTAATAAACCCTGTTTATGTATCATACCTTCTTGCATTTTATTCTATTTTAAAAGTATATAATTAGAGGACTCTGATACTAGGTATTTAGCATAGCCCCAAATATTTCTGTACTTTAGTGTTATTTTCTTGATTAAAATTTTTATCCTCAATGGTGAGTTCTTTTTTCATGAAGATTTTTCTATGTTTTCTATGCCTCTAAGTTCTAAACTTATTTTCATTGCTATTTAAATATGTTAGAATAACATGTTACAGAAATGTATTTTTTAAATTTATATATTTCTGTATGCAACTATTGATATAGATATGAAATATTTAATGGAGGAGGTTTTATATATATATATATATATATACAATATATATATATATATATTCCTTCTTAGGCCCTTTATGCCAAACCCCTCCGGACCTCACACTCTCACCTTCACCCCCCCAACAACCACCATCACACAGACACACACACACACACACACACACACACACACACATACATACACACCAGTTTTCTTTAAATTCAATTGGTATATTCTGAGGTTCTATCTTTTGATTTGCTGTTAATTCTACGTTGGAGAAAAAGATGATTTTAGGTCTTGGTCAAAAGTTAATAAGGTAATAGCACCACCCTAACCTCACTACTAGGGTTAAGTCCATTCTGTTTTTGACCAATAGTGATCCACTCCTATTCTCACCTCTATTGATTGGAGATTCTTAGCTACCTAAATAAAAATTTAATGTATCTAATTCTTCCTAAATAAAATGTTCATACTATTCCTTAATATTTGATTTTTACACTTTATGATTAGAAAGCACACTTTCTAAGACCAACTATCCACTTTGCAACTTTGTCCTAATGCTATTTAAAAGCTCAGTAGAGGCCTCAGCTTGGAATCCAGAATCCATATCAGTGGTACCCAAGTGAAGGGACAGAATTCAAGATAAATAGCCAGCTCCCACATGTTCCACCTACTCAAGAAACACCAGCAAGAGAAGTAGAAAAGCATGACAATGGTGAAGCAATACAGGTTGTTTTATGCTTAAAGAACGAACATGGTAGCTCTGATGACCAGAAAAGTGCTAACCACCTACTTATCCTTTCAAATAAGGACTTTAAAGTAGAAATATGGAGAATATTCATAGAACCCAAAGAAACATGGAACAAACAGAATGTGCTAAAATGAGAATCTGAGAGTAAAAATTTTAAAAATTTTAAGCTGAAAAAAAGGGGTTGAAAAACTTGGTAGGTGAAATAAAATCCTCACTGGAAAGCCCATCTAATAAAATAAGAGTGGCAGAAGAAAGAATCAATGAACTGAAAGATGATATGCATAACGATTCCATACAGTAGAAGAGGTTGAAATAGAGTGTTAAAACAAATTACCAAACAATGATAAAAATCATCAAAGAATGTAAGCAGATGAAAATAGAAGTCTTTGATAAACTCACAGAGTTCCAGAGACACAGGAAGAAAGCCCCATGAAGAATCAACTGTCAAGGACATCATTGCAGATAAACTTCCAGCTGAAAAGTCCATGCAACCAAATCCTACATGCACAAAGAGTACTAGCTAAAAGACATCACCCCCCAAAAAAGCACCCTAAAACACATCCTAATCACAATAACAAACCTAATCAACAGGGATGAAATACTGAAAACAATATGATCAAAAAGTGAAATTACATTCAAAGGTTCATCTTTAAGATTTACAGCAGACCTGTCACAGGAAACCCAGAAGGCCCAAAGGAAGTGGTGGGATATAGTGACAAAATTGAATGAAATTAATACATCACCAAGAATACTTCACCCAGTCAGACATACGTACATTAAGGTTAGAAGAAAGGATACAGAGCTTCATGGATAAACAAGGTTTAGAAATATTACAGACTTAAAAATGGAATATAAAGATGTGGAGATAGACTACAAGACAACCAAACTCCTACTAAAAGGTGATACTAAATACTATAACAATGATTTTCTTCAATGTCAATGAACTAAATGCAACAGTTAAGAGACACAGGGCAGCAAAATGGATCAAAAAGCTGAATCCAAAGTTTTGCTGCTTACATGAAACACATCTGAATAGTCAGAACAAACACAGACTCAAAGTCAAAGGTTGGAGGACAATAATCCAACCAAACATCTGTATGAAAAGGCTGGAGTAATCATTACTAATATTAGAAGTCACAGCAATTAGACATAAAAACATTAAATGGGCAAGAGAAGGACATTTCTTAATAGCTAAGAGATATATTCAACAGGAAGACATCATACTCCTCAACATAAATGAACCAAATGAGAGACCAGCACAATATTTAAAACAACTGCTGATAAATTTAGAAGGAAGATATAAATAACAACAGAATAATAGTCAATAATAGTGATACACTTCAACACTGCTTTGGCATCACTGAAATCTAACTAACACTGAAAGGAACAATGGAATAAATGGCCTAATAGATATATATATATATATATAGGGCTCTTCATCGCCAGAAAACTGGTTACTCATTCTCCAATGCACATGGATTATTCTCCAAAATAAACCACATGCTATTCCATAAAACATACCAAAATAAAATAAAAAGGACAAAAGTTGTATATACTATCTTAGGAGATCATAATGCACTGGGATTAGAAGTTAATAACAAGCAGACATAAAGAAAAAATTTAATATCTGGAAATTGCACAGCTCAATACTAAAAATTCAGTGGGTCAGAGACAATATCAAAGAGGAAATCAAAAGATTCCTGAAACAAATTATCAGAATTTTTGGGACATAGCTAAAGAGGTACTAAAAGAAAAATTATATATTTGCAATAATTCCTCAGAAAGAAGGGGCCTACATAAATAACTTAATGACACGGCTTATAAAATTGGAAAGCTATCAACAAATGAACCAAATATAGGAAGACAGGAGTAAATAATAAAACTTAGACCAGATATCCTAAAAACAATTTGAAAGATCTATGAACAAAAGAGTTGGCTCTTTGAAAGAAGAAAGAAAGAAAGAAAGAAAGAAAGAAAGAAAGAAAGAAAGAAAGAAAGAAAGAAAGAAAGAAAGAAAGAAAGAAAGAAAGAAAGAAAGAAAGAAAGAAAGAAAGAAAGAAAGAAAGAAAGAAAGAAAGAAAGAAAGAAAGAAAGAAAGAAAGAAAGAAAGAAAGAAAAAGAAAGAAAGAAAGAAAGAAAGAAAGAA